>MJUU01001743.1:53246-65963 GCA_002080025.1 Modiolus philippinarum
GGGGGGGGGGGTTGACTTATTTATACCAATACCAGTACGATTTATTTCGCCTATACTTAGTTTATTTTTTAGCGGTTCGTTTTAAAATTAAATTCAAGCTCCCCTTTAAAGAATAAACCTATAAAAGTAACTTTGAAACTTGTTGAATAAAGACAACAGACAAATCATTATAAAAAGTAAAACTAAAGAACTACCCCAATAAAATTTACAATAATATTCGAATTTCGTTGCAGTTTTATCTGTGACATGAAGCTCACTTTAAAATGCATCAAATTTTTTTAAATTTTAAGAGTTGACCTTTGACCCCATCTAAAATAAAATGTGACTACATTCAATCTCTACGACATCGTCATTTCGATGCGCCATAGTATCCTCTTTCCAAACATGTATAATACAGGTGTGTGTTGTTCCGTTAACCCAAAATTGGAAAAATCGTCTCTTGGGCACCCTACTACGGAGTATGGAAGTTTTGGTGAAACGCCATCTCTATATGCTGACATCGTGTTTATAAAAAAAAAATAAATGCATTATCAATAAGTATTAAAAATAAAGTAAAATGAAATAATAAAACTGATATTCATGTATCTTCTGTCAGTGCAAATACACTTTATTGCATGTACTGGATATAAAGCATGAATAAATTGCCCAATGATGGCGGTTTAAAAAATATCAGCGACTTGGAAAAACTTGGCAGGCCAAAAATTAAATTGAAAGCGATTTTCGTCATTTAGCAATGATGATTATTAGCAATTATTGATTATTAGCGTAACGTTAATTATATATTTTTCAAGGTGTGCATTTTAAAACAAAGAGTTGTTAATCCCCTTTAGGCCCATTCATCTCAAGGCGGCGAGGCTATGTTGAAGTATTCAAGGATCATACTAATTACATGTAACTAACTTTGGTCTAAAAATAAAGCCGATATATCAATGTTCAAACAAGTGTATCATTTATTTCATTCCGACATATATTTAGTTAGATACTAAAAGGCATATTTTCACATTTATTCCATGCTCTGATTGGTCGAGTTGGTGGTTTGACATCTTCGATTCCTAAACCAATGTTAACAGATGATGGCGGAAGTTCATTAATGGGCACAATAAACCATTACATACGGATCAGACATTTATCACTACATAATTCATACCTGTAACCTGATAAGTAAGTCCATTACCTGTTACCAGATAAGTAAGATAATCAATACCCTATTATCTGCAGATAAGAATATATTATATGTGTTATTCATAGAGACCTATGAAAAAGAAAGGAAATTGGGGTAAATGTCAAGGAGACAACATCCCATCTCCAGGTAAAAACGACCCAAAACAAAGCATCTAGGGGTCAACCTACGGTCTTCAACACAGTGAGGAACCTCACACCATATAACAATCCCTAAATGGACCCAAAAAGTAAAAAAGTGAAAAAATCGATGGAAACAAACCATGTAAATTTTTTTTCTAAATCTAGTTATCCGGAGGTAATGATATTTTATCTTACTCAATCACAAAAATTCCGATTATATAACATTTCCTGAGCTAATACTTTATTATTTTCGACTAAAAGATAAAAGGACTAATATCATTGACTAAAAGATTTCGGCAGAGACATATAATTACAGAGATTGGCAACTCTACTATCACCCCATATTAATCACAACAAACATGGTACGGCCACATCAGAACTTCTTAAACTACTTTTTATTCAGTTGTCACATTTCTAAACCGAAAAGTGAATTGTTTTTCTTAATCAATTTAAAGTATAATTTAGAAAATTTGAATTAAAAATATTGATTAATAAAAAAGATATTGGCACATAAAGCGGAGGCTTCATGTGGAAATCTGACGTCGAAGATCGTGGTGTGCCTTGTTTACTTTTGAAGCTCCTCTTTTATTTCCGTGATTACAACTTCCTAGTTATGAAAACTGGAAAGTATTTTATCTTGTTGGTAGAGTTTAGATAGTTTTATTATGATATTTTCATATTTTATCGAGATATTAGCGATTTATTTCTGTGAAGTGGGAGTTTTATCGAAGTCTCGATGGCGGCGTGATTTCACGAGAATTCGTCATGTTGCCAGTCTCTTTAATTATATGTCTCTGATTTCGGGTACAATAAAAAAGTTCTTGCCTGCTAATCATTAATATAGCAAATCATTCATGTACGCTCGAAATTAACACTTCGTAAATTATATAGGTCCGATGACGAGTTGGTCGACCAGTACATGTTACAGTCTCAAAGCTTGCGACTGACGTGTCTAGTCTGACGTGTCTAGTCTACATTTGAATAGATCTAACGGATGCGTATAAATTCAGCGACATCATCATTTCAGCGACATATTTTGAGTTATTCCAGCCGAAAAGCAATTCCGATAATGGCCGTCATCTAGATTACAAAGTCACGTGATATTTTGTCCAAAATGACGTATTTTTACTTTTCTGAACGGCCCTAAGAAAAACCATCACTACGTGTTTCATTCTCTATATTATCGCGTCCCCGCATGATTTTTTGATTTCCCTAAACGAAATGAGTCTTCGATCATCCGTTAGTGATTAAATTATCAGGATGAATAATTAAATTTTGACAAAAGACTGTTGAGATAGCGGAAGTAAAAATTTGCTACCAAACATTTATCATATCTAGAAAGCTGGATAGTGAAACAAACCGTGCTTGCTACCACACATGAGACACAAAATTATCTAACAATCAAGCTTATAATCTTCAAATAAAACGATGGGGAAAAAATTGTGTCATTTCAATCGATGGATCTTACCCAAAATTAAGGGGCGATAATCCCGATTGTCAACTATCGCGGTAGACGTCAACGCAAGTGTAACTTCAAAAAACTTGCAAGCAAGCAATATCAACAGCTGAATTTAATGTTCATGATTCAAAGTTCTTTAAAACTCACAGCAGACTTATTTGCCGCCTTACTAACTGTCCAAATTATGAGAGAAAAGGGTAACGGTTGGGGGAGGGGGGGGGGCTGACTTAGCAGAATCTTAGCAAGGACTTGAGATATACGTCCTTGGCGGGAGGTATATAGAGTCATGTTGAAAAGCAAGAATAATACACAGTGATTTTGTAAGCCTTGTTTTACTACCTTATAAAGGCTGTTTCCCCTGGGACTTTTTCCCAAAATTGACCACAACTACCTTTTTTCTTCCCAAAAGGAGTGAGATCGCATATTAAATTCCTCCAAATCATTAAACTGTTCTGTTCTTTGTAGTACATATGGTTTTTTACATGCATATCTCGAAGTGAAGTGTTCCTACAATAAATCCAATACTGAACCATTTCTTGTGACATGGAATGATTTTACAATATTTAATGTTTGAAGTCAATTTCCCAATTTATCGAAAATCGTGCTATATTTTCTCAATCAAAAAGGCACAGGCAGTTTTTAAAAAACCCAACAAAATCACTGTAATACACCTCTCTACTAATTTGAATGTAACTTGTCTGTAGGTAGAGAGGGTGTTTAACAAATGCATTCCCATAAACTTGTGGGTAGAGCCTATGGATTTATAAATGAAAAGAAGCCTTTAGATGTACAAGCACAGCTCTGCACAAGTCCAGCCCAGATAAAAAAATCATATATAATTAAGTTAATGTGGTTAAAATGCCAGTGGGTTGTGCTTCTTTTGTGCATGCATGAGAAATGCAAAACTAACATCAGAAGTATGAAATCAAAGTTTGACTTTCTGGAAAAGTGACGAAAATGGTTTTTTTTTACAAAGTGCCACTAATTATTTTAATAATTATATTTTTTTAACCATGCAGTTGTAGGTAATAACAAATCCTGCATCTGTCCTCTCATTTTTTTATTGATAGAATTAATATCAGACTATTTTTTATCAATTGTCACAGACACAGAAAATTAGAAAATTTGTTTCCTGAGAGGATGGTGTCCAAAATTTATTCTCACCCTTGAATAACAGCAGAATGCATGAAAAAGTGGAGGTTCAATTTATATCTTGAGACGCTGTTTGGTATATAATATAGCTGGTATATGATGTTCTTGACACAAAGTAACCAAATAAGTATTAATACAAAAATTAGATGTAATACAGAATTTGGAAAATAAAAATTTTTACATGCTCTATTTTTTTTCAAAGGAAAAAAATTATCAAACAATTTGAACAAAAGGGATTGCTGAATTTGTCAAAACACCTTCAAGCTGCAGATTTTATATTTCTATGATCCAACTATTAACATAAGGTACCAGTTTGATTGCTGACTGACCACTGAAAATAAAAAAACCCATCAATCCTGCATGTTTTTTTCCAAATAAATATTGCATGTATTACTAGTATTAAAAAAGAAACATGTAGTAATACATTGTACCTCAAAATTTGTTGGGGCCTGGTGATTTGGTAACAATGTTAAAATAGGTCCCAAGACTGAAGTTTGAGCAATTGGTGACAATGTAAAAAAAGGTCCCCATATTGAAGTTTGAGCAAAACTGTTGTTATAATGCAGTCATTTGATTAAAAGAAATGTATGTTGTGAAATTAAAAAAAATACAGTTCTGTGCCCTTTTAAAATCTGTTGGTATATATCATTGCTGAAAACTGATAGGATATAACTAAAACATGGCTTTCCTACTGAGAAATTGGATTGGACAGAGTAAGAAATTGATACTTGTAATTTTCTTCCTTGAACCAAGTAATATCAATTTAATTCTGCTATTTAATTTTTACAGGGGAAGTGGATCTGTCACAATATAGTTCAAATTTAACATCACTCAAATTATGTAGTGTGAAATATGTATCATAATAAAATTTGTTTTCTTTATTTCTGGAGACAAACAGTTGTTTCCTAAAAATTCACTTAGGCATGTGAAATAAACCAAAATGATACACTTTTCTTCAGTCATGTCAGTATAGACTGCATTTAAGTAGCAATCTGAGTGAACTATAAATGATCAACAAAATTTTAACATTAGGATGTGAACAGATTTTTAATCAATATTTTTTACTGAATTGTAACATTCAATTCCCTGTTCCTGACAATAATAACAACCAGGGTGTGGTGGAATTTTAGCTTCTAATGATATCCACATTCAACTAACAAGCTCATATTGCAAAATAGTGCATAGAAATCTGGCAAGTTGACATTTGTCACATTTTTAAAATTTATTTACCTATTTTTACATACTGATAGGGAATAGTTCATTTCAAGAAATGGAAGTTTACCATGTTTACCTGCAAATGATACAGTACCATGCATGCATCACATATAGTGACCCCAACAAAATTATATATTGAATGTACCCTCAGCATTATGAGAAGCCTTAACGCAAAACTGAAAGCTAATGTATACATGGGGTCAACCTGGATGAACAGATGCATTTTATGTGATTGATACCTTAGATTGTGCTCTGTAAATAGGCATACCTTGAAAAGTGTGCCATGGAATGCATAAAAATTTCACTTTCAAACATCAAAAAGAGCAATCAAGTGCACAGTTAAAGTCAATGAAACATGACTAAGTCATTCTTCAAACAAAATTCAATCAAACCACAAATGTAAAGTGATTATCAATAAAGTATTTGTATTTGTGACAATGTGAAAGGGTTGACACCAGGCTCTTGGCATCTCCAAAAGTTTACATGTATAGATGAGTTTATTTCAGTAACATTGACAAAAAATTTGATGTTCAAGCTAAAAGGTCTGTGTTGATCCTACCAATATCCCCTGACCTACAAGTTGCCCCATGACCTTTGGGGCAACAGACAGGGCTATAATTGAAATGTATTTTTATTTATGTAAAGATTTATGTAGTTTTACCTAGATCCGTTAAAAAAGATACCTTAACAAACAATAAAAGCACTCTAAGTTTAAGAATTGGAGCGCACAAAATGGGAGATATCACCATCGGCGACATTTTTTCCTGTCTTGGAGATGGTGCCAGAAAAGCTTGTTGTTTACATTGAACTACATCTTGAAACTGGTTCAAATTTTCAAGAAATATCCCTCATGACTCACTGAACACGAAAATACCAGTCGATATGAATATTCATGAGGGGAAAAAAATTGTGTCACTTCGTTCCGACCACAAAAAATGTAAACACGAGTCGCTCGCCGACATTTTTTCTCTCGCAACACTCGTGTAATTTTTCAATATGAACATTTCTTTTGTTATTCAAGACACTTTAATTCTTATAAATGCCCTGGACCATTCCATCTTTCTTTTGTCTTTCCTTCGATTCTCTCGATTTCGAAGCACTTTAACTGATAATTTACCTCAAATTATTTACTTTCCCCGAATTATTTGCCCTATTAATTTTTATGCATATTCATTCATTTGTCGTATGCTTAACTTTGACCTTCTGCTATGTTTCACCTAAATATTAGATGAAGTTTAAGTTTCATGTGGGAAAAATTTCCCGGTCCAAGGATCGAACCTGCGCTACATTTCTGTAATATCAAGGTGATCAAACGGCTTTCATAAATCACCGCTGCTACCGTCGCAAGTTACCGGACATATGTAAGAAAATATATTTAAAGTGACAACAGATCGATAACTCAGGTAATTTTTAAAATACAATCTAACCGGTATTTATCTAATTAAAGTAAACAAATATCTGAAAAAAAAGAAACTTTTTCGTATGAAGAACAAAAAATAAATTCATTAACTAATTGATATATGTAGCCTAAATAAACTGATTTAAATAAACATGAGTAGAAGAATCTATTTCAATGGCGGGATGTCAGCATTTATTTTTAGATACATACTTTCTTTCATTTTTCATATTCGGCGGTATTTTTTTTACATTCGAGGTCTTCAAGTTAGTTAAAGTATGTTTCAGAGTAATTAATTGAATTAAAGTGCTTAGTAAGAAAAGGGGTGGTTAAAATGGCTTCGCGCTGCGCGCTCAGGCATCTTGACCACCCCTTTTCTTACAAAGCACTTTAATTCAATTAATTACTCTGAAACATACTTGAGTTTGTCTCTCCTGCAGTGTGGAGTCCGTAAAAAGATTCCCCGTGCGAGAGATGTATGCTCTCTATATTTTTCAGTTATGGTGTACTTGTGCGTGAGAGAATTTCTCATATGGATATACTATTGATACTTTCAAATTTTGGCATTTATTTTATTAATTTCGAACTGTAATCAAGACCACCTGTTTTAAGTGCCCACATCTCACTATTTTATAACGCCAAGTTTTCTTACATTCGACTTGATGAGTGCCCTGTGTTTGTCTATATGTTGTAGTTGTCCACTAGCTTAAGACACTAGTGCTTTTGTCGGGCAAATGATGACAGTGATTGTAAGAGCACTTTGCCAGTTTAATTGATGTTTGTTGACAATCCCGCACCCATGACCAAGAAAGACATGGATGTAGCGTTGCTCGACAATTAGCAAAGAATTCCGCTTAAACCGGTGCTAGGGGCCGTCTTGAACTTACTATGAGGTATGAGCAAAGCTCATTGTTGAAGGCCTTATGGTGACTTCAAGATGAAGAACAACAATAAAAGCGTTGTTCCTTTGCTTGTTTTTTACCATGTATTTGTAGAGACTTTGTCTCGTGTGCATTTACTCCATATCCTTTTATTCACCATTTAACTATTATCTTATCCGGCGTGACATCACAAAGTTGAATTGACGAATCAGATCAGTCGATTTCAATCTTACACCCCCAGTATAGGCGGTGACGCAATCGATGTGTACAGATATAATCTATGTAAAATATCGATATTTTAAATTGCAATAAAATCGGTGTTATAATAACTATAATCTTGTAATTCGGATATGATATACGGAACAGCCGTATATCATATCCTTTCGTAAAATATGATGTTTATATTGACGTTCCAAATGCATATTCCGAGTTTCATTTAAATATCTTGAAAAATGAATGAATAAATCAAAGTTGAAGTTACTTAGCTATATAGTGAAATGTGGACTTTTTCACCTCCTCCACAGGTAAAGTGCCCGGATGTCCGGATAAGAGAGTTACTTAAAACTGGATTTCATCATAATGAGAGATAAAAATGTACCAGTCATGTTCCAAATGAACCAAATTTCCCTTTAAAAACATTAACTTGTGTAGTTCCACTTATTTATTAGGATTAAAACGTGCAAATATGAAGGGTGATCAAAACGAAAAATTCTTTAAGCTATTAAGCGCCACCTGGCGGTGACGTCACAGAAAATTATCTCCACTTGGTTTTCTGTAATCTAAACCGCCCATTTTTCTGTCAAATCAAGGAAATGCTTTTCGGCTGTTCCGTATATCATTTCAGCGACTTTTTTTTCTATGTATCATATATGAATTCAGCGACCCTGAATGTTAAATAGATTATATATAGATTAATACACGGCCTTTTCAATATCAGTACGGTTATCATCCTGAGGCCCCCATATCAGTCCGAGGCGCCAGCCGAGGACTGATATGGGTCGAGGGATGATAGCCGTGCTGATATGGAAAAGGTCCTGTCTTAATCTGTTTATTATATACTTCCAGTTATCATCACACCCGGGCTGAAATATCCATATCACTGGGCTGATACGGATATTTCAAAAAGAGGCGGTCTGATATGGCCATATCGGACTGGGTATGTCTATTATCTTCCGGCTATATTTCATATGCAAAACAGAACATATATTCGCTAAGTATGTAATAAATAAAAATATAAAATAAAATATAACCTCATATACAGTAATAAAGAAAATATACATTAATGTAAATTTTCAAACAAGTATATATTATATTATTATATACAGATAGAGTGGATGGAGTAACAGTTAGAGGTAGTTCTCGAAGGTGAAAATCAACGTCAATGAATATGGGACTGTCTTGCTAGGAACTTTTGTGTAGTTTAGGGCGAAAATAGATAAAAGTTTACATATTTTCCAATAGAAACAACCTATCAATTGGCATGAAGAGTCCAATAAAAATCGCCACATGAAAACAGTAGACTAGATTTTTTATTCGACGAAAAACAACCCGGAAATGGAGATGGATCATAAAAGTCTGTAAAGAAGACCTAATGGATGGGTTCAAGTACAGATTTCACAAAACTTTTGTTTATAATATATATCCTGCAAAAACTCCTACTCCACCTTCTTGTTTTACAGGTAAATGTCGCTGAATTTATTTGCTTTTTGTCGCTGAAATGATAATGTCGCTGAAATGAAAAAGTGGGAAATGTCGCTGAATTTAAAATCTCCGGATCTAACATGAAGTTATTTCATCTAACTATACCGGACTTGTTTCTGGCTACGATTTAACTTCATTTCTCACATGACAGGTGTCACTAACACTAGCATTATCCTGTCGTCGCCTAAGGTCTGGCTCCTCAAGGAGTTCATGTGAAAATGTCAATGTATGCGAGACATTAAAAATAAAATAATACGCTATTTGTTCTCTATCAGTTTTTAAACATTTTTGAGTCTATGGTCTTCCAAACGTTTAGATTTAATCTGCACTGATGAGACATAATTTGTCGAAATGCGCATATGCAGAAAGTAAATTCACAGTGACTGCGGTATTTAGTTATTTTCACTATTAATAAATTTAGCGTAGGAAGATAAAGCCAGGATTTTAAAGTCAAAGGTCAAGACACAACGGAAAAGCTAATCTGAATAAACAATGAATTAAGGGTCAAAACAATTAGCCTTTTCGATACTTAATTTGCCACCACTTCGGTTTCGGCATTTACAAACAATAAAACAGTTCCGATCTTATCTTTGGCTTCCTCTCGTCCTGGACACAGTTCATAACACTGTTCATATTTGGATTACATACTAATGTTACTACAATTACAACATCGCGTCCTGGAAAAGTTTAAGTTATGTCTTGTTAACCATCTCATGTCAACGGACCGTACACGAGTGATGATAACCGGAAACAAAGGGTGTTCGTACCTCAACTTGACGGGAGAGTTCCAATCCAGGAAAGTATAACAACACTTTATGGAAAAGGCTATGCAGAACAAGTCAGCCGTCATTTACTTCCTGTATTTGTTTGCCTAATAACAAATAGACATGAAAAGGTGTACAATAACACAAAAGTTTTTTTATTCAAAACTTTCACAGGTCAATAAATTTGTGTACAGTTCAATTGCTGAAATAATTTTAAATTACTTCATTTTTTGGGATCACAGTGAAAATGTGTACTATGATTCTGTTAGTATTAATTGATTTAGTTTGAAATGGTAAGTGCACTGATTGTATATATACAATGACAAAATGGATGGTTTCAGCTTTCAAAATAAAAAAGGGGGAAGTCCAGTCACTTTTAGGTTTTTTTTCATTTTTTCCTAAAATCTACACGAATTGAAAAAAAATCAGAATAGGGGATCGAACCCCGAAACCCTGTCTAGATCCGCCAATGTGTCAACAAGGGATCGTATATAGCAACCTTCGATTAAAGAAATGGTATTCTAGATGTTAATAAAAATCGCATAAACAAATATAAAGAGTTTGATAGTGAATACCTTCTAAAAAACACCGAAATTAAATTGAACGCCATCTTCGTATGTTGTCATCTTGATGATGCAGTGAGTTTATAGATAGATAATTAAATAAATACATTATTAATAGAATTAAAAATAAAATTAAGTGATAGAAATTTTACTCCTGTATCCTGTGTCAGTTAAATACACTTTCTTGGATGAGCATAAATAAATTGTCTGATGGCGTTGGATTCAAAAATATCAGCGATTGGGAACACTTGGAAGACCAAAAATCAAATCAGTTGAAAGTAATTTTCGTCCTTTATCAAGGAAATGGTTTCAAATATCAACAATCTTATTATTAGTGCAATTTTTATTTTACAAGGTGTGTATTCTACAGCAAAAACAGTAGTTAAACCCCTTTAGACCCATTTATCTCAATGGTGGTAATGAAAGAGCAATCTTTGTAAAGGGTCTTCCATATATCATTTCTGTAAAGTTTGCTTGAAATTGCTTCAGTGGTTTCAGAGGAGAAGATGAAAATATGATTTTTCCTATAGGGTTCAAAGTTAAAAAATGTTCTATGCTTGCGGCATTTTTTGTTGGATCAGAATGAAATGAGCAACTTTGTTAAGGACCTCCAAACACCATTCCTGCAGAATTTGTTTGAGTTTTAGAGGAGAAAATGAAAATGTGATTTATCCATAAGGTCCAATGTTAAACTATGTTCCGCGCTGGTGGCAATGTTTTTGTTGGATCGGGAGGAATTGAGCAATTTTGTAAAGGGGATATATATCTAGAGTATGAGGTTTAACTCTGTTTTCCACTGGTCCAAATAAATAAATTAATAAAATGCGTTGTTGTTATAGGTATGAACAAAACTTCAAAAGTTGTAAAGAACAAAATACCGAAGTTACTGTGAAATTAGCTTATGCATATGCATATATGGCTTATGCATATGGCCTAGACTATCTTTTCGGTGTAGATCAAATCAAAACATTTGGAAATCCATAACCTAAATATGTGTAAAAGCTTATAGAAAAAAATAACAGTATTATCTAAATAGAAAAGCCAAAACCAGCTGAGGAAAGAGCTATGCAAGATGAAGATACTCCATAGTTTTTAACCAAATTTTCTTAAATCTAGATATTGCAAATTTCCACATGAAACGGTTTTCGGGCCAGCACCGAAGCATTGGCCACAGGATTGGTGAATACTCTCGGGTTCACACAGTCTACAAGCAGAGGTATCGGCCCAGTGATCATAAAGAAAAAAAAGCTTTACTTTGAATGTTGCTTCTGCATATTGCCATGTAAAAGTTTTTTAACATAGCAAATAAATATTCCTTTTTTCATGAAAATAACTAACCTACATCCAGTAAATTATAACATTTTTCGCAATGGTATCTAAACATAGCTGAAAAATATTGGAGATTTTACAAAGGAGATATTTCTTATTAAAGAATTTGCAAACGAAGATAATGTAAAGCACATAATTCAGCAATTTCGTTTGTGCATCGATTTTGTCAACAGAGCAAAATTATAATGTGATCAAAAACTTTTCCACCAAGAATTTGTACAGTCTTTTTTGCATTTGTCACTACAGAAGTTTGCTTATCGTCTCCCTGATTTGACAGATGTGTCTATAAGACCTTTTGTGGGGGGGGGGGGTAGATTAACTGACAAAAAACGACTAAGACAAAACTGAACTTTTCATTGGCACTATGAAGGTTGCCATGTGGTAGCTCTAGTGTTTTTGTTTTGTGGTGTTATTGTTCATTTTTCTTAATTTCTTTTGTCTTTGTAAAGTTGTAATGTTGTGTTACGTATGAATTGTCGTGTTTTTTATTTTACTTTTTAGAATTTCTCCTTTCTTCTTTTTTTTTGCTTTGGTCTTCCAAAAAAAAATCCCATTGTTGTCAATATTGGTGAAAATTAAACGAATTGATTTTTCCAAGAACGATACTGCTCAAAACTGAGTTAATTTCAATAGCAAAATTGCTGTCGAGTTGTTACTGGACACTACCGCAATTGCAGGGCAGGTTTGGCGCGCAATAAAACTTATTTAACTCACGATTTCATTTAAAATGGCTGTACCAAATTTACAATGTGGTCTGCAACTTTTTCGGTGGTTTCTTTTTTTTCCCATGAACTTCGGCTCTTGACAACTCTTTTTGTTATTAACCCCATTTTCTGTCTTTTCTTATTTGAAACAATTAGAATGTATTATCATACGTCATGCTTGTACATTTGTTTATACTACAAAACTTTGAATTTTGAAATAATTTTATACCAAACATTATTATTTTATATAT
>MJUU01001745.1:5965-45638 GCA_002080025.1 Modiolus philippinarum
AAAAAAAAAAAAAAAAAAAGAAGTTCTCATTTGTACATGTATTCTGTTAGCTCCATCCTATGGGGTACATATCTCAACTTGTACGATTCGCTCGTATTTGTTCTACCCTTGATGATTTTAATGAGCGTAACCTTACTGTCACATCCAAACTTTTACAACAAGGTTACATATTTCATAAAGTTTTACAGAAGATATGAACATTTGATATCTAGATATGACGTGACTCGCAAACAGATAATTATAAAGGACATTTCTCATCCTCGATTTTATAAAAATGTTGTTGAAAAATGTCAAAAACTGATAAATGATCTAGAAAAACTGGGACGTAACCTACATTCTTTACGTAATAGTGGATATCGACGAGATATTCTGAACAAATCCGTTAAATTGGCTTTGGATTCCAGTGACCTGAAGACTTTATATATATATTGGCCTCTCACTGATACTGCCGATGTCTACTGAAATACATGACGACTCTTTACCAAACCCTTCGGGGAGTTTTGAGTTTGATTTTCCCTCCGTAGTGCGACAGTGTTTTACCAGCAGATTAGATTCCTTGAGCTAGCTGGCAGTTTAGTGGCGAGCTCTCTTTGACCCTTCTTTCAATATAACGTTTTGTCATATGCATTTTTTTCCAAGATAATGGTCATTGAGTTAGTAGTCTACCTGTATTGGGTTTTATTCGCATGTTTATTATACTATAGGGAAACGGGATAGAGAAAGGGGAGGTTTGAGTACCCATAAACTGGTTTATTCATTATTTATCCAGTTATGATTTTTATTGATTATTCCTTGTTTTCTCCTCATATACCCTGCCAAGTACATATATTATATAGACCTTTTGAGTTCATTAAAAACAAAGAATATTGAACAAGTGATGAACAACTTCGATTAGCAAAACACAGTTTTCTTTCAAACGCCCTCCTTTTTTAATATTTGAACCAAAATATAAAATACTAACCTTATTTTCACCTTCTCTCAAGGCCTACTCGTCAAAAAATAATCAAAACAACCGTAGAAGAATATAAAACAAAAAAAAGGCACAAGACGATTACAAAAATCAAACTCCAGAGACAAGGCCACAACGAGAACATTAGAAGACGGGGGAAAATACACTACGCACCCACAAAACATATTAACATCACAAAATAATGCTCAAAACTAAAAATGGAATAAAAAGGATAACAGGAAACACCTACAAAGGCCCAAAACCATAGTCACATGCCAATAAGTACCAAGGATGTGCAGAAGAAAAAAAAAACCCTACAAATAAAAAACATAAGACAAACCTAAACAACGGATTGGTACCGTCACTAGGAAAAGCCGGCAGTAGGGTTAAACCGATTTATGGGTAAAGTTAAAGTGCTATCAGTTTAAACTCGCCCCTCTTGAAAAAAGATAGTGACATCAGGTGCTTATGCATGAACTGTTCTGTAAATGGCATCCGACACACTGTGAAACGAGTTAATTCGTGGTAAAGTCCAGATTTAAATGTCAAATCCAGGAAGACGTGGATCTAGCTGAAAATATCCGTTCCCATGTGTGAATCCGACATTAAATATCATTCTATAATGTCGTTGTGTTGGCCACAGAAAGTATTCTAAGATAAATCCCCATCCTTTTACTCTTAATAAGTATTTTTTCTTTTTATTTATAGAAGAAATGTGCTTATGTACTTTCATAATATTCTTAGTTTTAATGAACTACACAACTTTCGGAAATAATTTTTCCTGGTGTCTATTTAGGTAAGTACGATAATAACTTCTATTGTCATTTTATATTGGTGTAAACAGACAAATTTTATGTTGCATTTACGATTTTTGTAATTTCTTTTCTCAAAGAATTTATGAAAGATTCCATTTACCTTTGAATAGAAGACGTATATATGCAAACACACCTTGGCCTTGGAAATATAAATATTCTTGGAATAACACAAAAGACCAGTTTGAAAAGCGGGTTAAAAATCCAATTTAAAATCAATCGAGTTTCATTTCAACAACGTAAAACAATAAATCATGTTCAGTTATTTATATTTTTCTTAGAATTTGTAAATGAGCCAACTTTTAATTACTAGTAGAAATGACTAAACATGAATAGATATAAACAACTTCTTGTAAAAGATTTTTAGTACTTCACTGATTGGCTGATCAGGCAAGTAAAATATATATGCACTTGACTGAGGACAAAGTACAGTTACACGGTAAATTAATTTTAATAATTAAATGTAAATGTTTATTATTATTAGTTGTCTTTTGTCACTTTTTTGGCGACAATAAAAAAAAAATAATCAAACCCAGCATCACTTGAACTCATGCAATTGCACTATTTAAAGAAATAGGGTACAAAATGCTTTGTTTTCTCTTTAATAAAATTTTTAAAAATTCCACATAAAGAAGACACCAAACAACCGCAAAGATAACAATAGAAAAGGGAGTAAAAGAAAAAATACTCCAAAAGTTCTTATAAAAGACAATAATTAATGATTGGATATGGAGTAAATGTACATGAGACAACGTCTCTACAAATACATGGTATTATAAGCAATGGAACAACACTTTTTAGCTCACCTGGCCTAAAAGGCCAAGTGAGCTTTTGCCATCACTTTGCGTCCGTCGTCTGGTCGTCAACAATTTCAAAAATCTTCTCCTCTGAAACTTCTGGGTGAATTGTAATCAAACTTGGCCTGAATCATCACCAGGGTATGCAGTTTCAAAATTGTGTTCGATTAGTCCGAAGGTCAAACAACATGGCTGCTGTTACTAAAAATAGTACATAGGGGTAAATTGCTGTATTTTGCAAATAACTCGAAAACCGTTACAGATATCAAAAATCTGACATGGGGGTAAAAATGATCAACATGGCAAGATCTACCCGCCCTGCAATTTTGAAGAAAATCTGAAAACCCGTCTTGCCCTTTTTTCGTAAAATCTTCAAAATTTTAATAGTTTTTATTTTTTATTTGAAAAACTATAACAGAAAGAGGTCAACTTAAAATAGCAAAAATGTTCAGCATATCAAGATCTACCAACCCTGAAATTTTTAAGAAAATCCAAAACCCCTTGTATGAGTTATTGCCCTTTTTTAACCGAATATTTAAAATTTTTGTATTTTTCGCCTTTTATTTCCAAAACTATAGAAGATGAAGGTAAAGTGTAAAATGATGAAATGTTTGCCATGCTGTGGTGAATTCAAAACTGTCGTTGACAATAGTTTGTTGACCTCCATTTTCAAAATGGCCGCCAAAAAAGGGCGGGAAAATTCAGTATTGTCTGATTTCCATGAAATTTGGTTTCCAAATAGATATTGATGTTGCAACTTCAAAACCGGTGTTGAAAATTTTTCGTTGACCGCCATTTTCAAAATGGCCGTCAAAAAAGGTGGGAAAATTCAACATTGTCCGATTTCAATGAAATTTGGTTTCCAAATAGGTATTGATGTGGGAACTTCAAAACTGATATTAAAAATTGTTCGTTGACTGCCATTTTCAAAATGGCTGACAAAAAAGGCTGGAAAATTTAACATTGTCTGATTTCAATGAAATTTGGTTTCCAAATAGATATTGATGTTGCGACTTCAAAACCGGTGTTGAAAATTGTTCATTGACCGCCATTTTCAAAATGGCCGCCAAACAAAGGCGGGAAAATTCAACATTGTGTCATTTCAATGAAATTTGGTTATCAAATAGGTATTGATGTGACAACTTTAAAACTTATGTTCAAAATTGTTTGTTGCTTGGCCACCAAATTAGGCGAAATATTCAACATTGTCCGACTTCAATAAAATTTGGTTTCCAAATAGGTAATGATGTTGGGACTTTATGGTGTTAAAATTGTCGTTGTCCGCCATTTACATAATGATGTCTCGACTTCAAAACTGGTGTCAAAATGTGGTCCTTAGCAAGAATGTTTTTTGTCAAAAAGCCCAACAAAGACATATAGTAAAACATTATCAGACTTTAAATGCAGTTCAAGATATTGGTTGTGTTTGAGCTACCAAAGTTGAAGAGACTGAAGCTCAACTGTATAACTTACAATGCTAGCTTGATTGTGGCAAATGAAAATCAGGTGAGCGATACAGGCTCCTGGGATCCTCTGGTATTGTTGTTCTAATCTTGACGTCACCACGAGGCCTTAAACACTAAGCTTTTCTCAAACTTCACAGTAAGTAAAAGACGACCCTAGCACCGGTTAGAGTGGAATTCATTACTACATCCATGTTATTACATGTCATGCAAGCCGGATCTTCAACAAACTTAAAATTCACTGCAAAGTGTTCTTACAATCACTGTCACCCGTTGAAAACATCTAGATGCGAGATTTTGTATTTTCACTTAAGAATTGAATGCATTATTTTGAAGTTTCATCGGGATATTAAAAGGGTTGACCGAAGCACATTTTTATTGAAGCGCGGCAGCGCTTCATGTTGAAAATTTGCACCAGGTCAACCCTTTCATAGTCCCTATGAAACTTCAAAATAACGCATTCAATTCTTATAATTACATTTTAAACCCGAAATATAAAAAAACGACTTTATTTCCAGGGAAGTACATCATGAACATGGGGATTCTAGTTTTACAAATTCATCCACCAGTTGAACACGTGGTCAAATGTGTTTCATGGGAATTGCAACTTCACATTGATTTGCCACGTGATCGATGTTCACTTATCAAACTGGCGGAATACAAATGAATATTCATGAAATGAAATTATAACTCTTTAAAGGCATGCTAATGGGGGTCTCAATGGGGGGTCCCTTTCCCGAAATCCCGTTAATTTTTTCTCCTCCTTCCCGTTTCACGACGGGCAAATTTTTTACATAGACTCTTAAAAAGGTAGCTTTTTCCCGTTTCACGGGCTTAATTTTCAGCATTTCCCGCTTCACGCTGGACATTTTTTCCTGTTTTCACGTACACTTTTTTTTGTCATGATCCCGTTTCACGCTTGCTAAAAAAGACCAATCCCGCTTCCCGCTAATACCCCATCGAGACCCACCTAATGTAATAAAGTGATTCTTGACTTTCAGATAGAATAGTTTGGAGAGACATTGCAGCATCTGGATAGGTGAAAGCAATTTGAAAAAAGTTGATATGTACAGAAAATATGAAGTTCGAGAATGGTACCCCTTGATGTGAAAGACATTTCTTTAGATTCCAGGATACTTTTAAGTTGGCATGTTTAATATATACATTGTTTTATCAATAGATTTGTTCACAAGAGAGTGTTAATGTACCAGGAAGCATAGAATATTGATATTAAATTCTAATTCATTGTAACATACAACTCAAAAATACAATCATTCATATGATTTTCAAAACAAACGGCAGGGAAATGACAAATACGATACCCTCCGTTTTTTTTACAAAGCACAGTATGTCAATTATAAAACATGTTTTTGTTATTTAGTGTATTTACTACGATTGCTTGGAGGAAAAATGAAAAATTCAAAACTTTCAACCAGTTTTACATATCAGGAACAAAAAAGAAGCGATAAATTACTTTTTTTCGGAGCTTTGACTGACCATGACGAATAGTCTCTCATGTAAACCTTAAACAACAAGTCATTGTTTTGCATTTCTTTGGGAAATTATATTATTAAGGTAGATCGAGCCTAATAGAAATCTCAGACACATTTTTTATGATAAGATATTTTGTTGTTTTTAAATTGTATATTCTAAAATATAGTTATATATAATATATATTGCTTTAAGAGCTCTGAAGGGCTGATGTTATATATTATTTTGAATCATGAACATCCGATATAAATAAAGTTTACCTACTTACCTACTTATGCCACAAGGCCAGGTAAATGGACCAGAAATATATTGTATCAGGATTAAAAGCGTTATCCTAATTTAGGATAAAGACTTTGACTGCCAATGCTTATTAACTTGGATTAGATACTTGCGGCAAATACCACTTTCAATTTATTAGTATGGTAAAACATAATGGAACTTATCTTCTGTTTACTTTTGATCGAAATGAATGACAAAAACCCTTACAGAAATGAAAAATTTGCAGCAACATTGTCGGAATTTTGCTGCAATGTTGCTGCAAACAGAATTGTTTGCAGGAACTGTTTGCAAGAACTTAGCAGGTTGTTGCAGCTAGGTGTAACATTCCTGCAACATTCTTGCAAACACATTTTGTTTGCGGGAAAGTTGCAGCATGTAGATATATGTTGCAGCAACTTTGCAAGAAACTTAATTTATTGTTTTGGAATCAGCAACCAAACAATTATTTAACCACCCTTGAAATAGGTCACTCAGCTATTACACAAAATTCAAATGTTCACACAGAAAGAAATGGAGGTAAACCTGTTCTGTTGGGGAATGTTTGTAGGATTATGGATGCATATTCAGGTGCAGATAAGTAAGAACTTGTGACTTATAAAGGGGTTATTAATTTTTTTTCTGCAATTAGCACCTTGATATAACAATGTTACAAAGCACTACAAAAATGTTTAGGTGATATGAAAATGGCATTATAAAGATGCTTTACAGACATTTACATGCAAAGTAAAATTTATTCTGTTGAACCATTGGTGCATGTTATCTATCGGTGTTGAGGGTTTTGTTCTTTAAGTACAAAATCAAAACGTTAAGTAATATATATTTAGTTAATCAAGGATATATATTTAGTTTTGTAAAATATGTGCAGATGTATTTCACTTGAATTTAATTCCTCAATTGAAAACTTAGTTTTTGTTTCAAGATTCATCTCAAAGACTGTTACATCAATTGTGTCCTTTATCTAGTTCAAAGTTGTGTACACACATGATTTATAGACAGCTTTTAAGTTTCAGTTTATATTATATTTGCATTTTCAGCTAGATTCAAATCTTCCCGGATTTGACATTATCGGTTTTGACTTTACCCTGGATTGACCCACTGACAGTGTGACGGGTGGTGTATACAGAGCAGGATATACTTACCCTTCCGGACCATCTGATGTCGCTATCGGTTTATATGGAGTTCACACTGTCGGTGCTTTAGTTTTTTTGGGTTTTTTTTGTTGTCTTGTTAAATTTTAGTTTTTTCTTCGTCAGTGATGTTTGTGGTACCGATTTGTCAGTGTCCATGTTTGCCTACTATAGTCATTACAAAGCTTTTCGAAATTTTTGGGGGTTAGAGAAGTTACTCGTACAATGGTTCTCAATTGTCTCAAGGTTAAATAATGACAATAAACAATCAACAACCTAACAGATCCTCCAAAACATATACGCCTCACTGGCCGTGTGACGGGTGCTGTATACAGAGCAAGACATGCTTACCCTTCCGGAGCACCTGATTTTACTCTGTTATTTTGAGAGTTCACACTGTTAGTGCTTTAGTTTTTTGTGCTGTATATGTAGTGTTTGTGTGTTTTGTGGGCATGTAGTGTCTGTGGTCTTCCGTGTTCTTGATTTTGCCTTGTCTCTGGACTTTGATTTATGTAATCTTGTGCTTTGTTCCTTCGGTATTCTACTGCCGTTGTTTTGCTGCAAACAATTTCTGCAAATGTTTGCAGCAACATAGCTGTAATCATTTGCTGCAACATATCTGCAAACATTTGCTTCAACATTACTGCAATCATTTTCTGCAACATTGCTGCAAATGTTTGCGGGAAAACTAATTTGCATACGAAAAATGACTATTTGCAGCAACATTGCAGCAAACTTTGTTGCAATATTGCAGCAAATATTATTCTAAGGATAAGGATAGGTTGAGGAAATTACTTAAGTCAATCATTTCAAGTTTGTAAAATAAAATTTCTGAAAACCAGGTTTCCACTTTAAAAGTATATATACCTTCTTGGTTAACTTACGATTACACTTTGGACACTATTTACATGTTTCCTGGAAGTTCAGATGATACCATGTATTTTGTTATTATCATGTTATAATTCAAATTACTATTGCAACGCCCAATTTCCTAAGTCAACGTCACGACCAACAAAAAAGTTATTTTCTCGATAAACGCTTCTTGCCCAGTAATACGCTCCGAGGAAAAATAGTGCAGTATATGCTGACGTTAAATTCAGCGAAAACATTGTTTTAAGTTCAAAGGATTGGAATTACAAGAAATAAAAGTAATTTTGGAGGAGCGTTTGGATTTGTAACAACGGCAGTAGAATACCGAAGGAACAAAGGGGTGAAATTCACAAAAATCGAAGTCCAAAGACAGGGCAAAAACGAGAACACAGAAAACAATGACGTAGACACAAAAACAATGACGCCAGACAGACACAAAGCACAGAACCAGAAACCACAACATTCAGAACAAAGGCACTCACAGTGTGAACTCCAGTGAAACTGAGAGTGACATCAGGTGCTCCGGAAGGGTAAGCATGTGCTGCTCTGTTAACAGCACCCGTCACACTGTGAGTGATTCAATCCGGGAAAATGTCAAAGTCGGTAGTCAAATCCGGGAAGACGTGAATCTAGCTGAAAATGTCCACTTTCATTTGGGATACTGACACGTCATATCTTTCAATGATGCTATGGTGACGGCCATAGAATTTTTTGAGGGATGAAATTAACAAAGGTTGAACAAATCCCTGACTTAGCAGCCTTTCACTCACAAACTTGACATACAGTTTGTGTGGGCGAGTCGGCCGCGTTTACACATCGATAACTTCCTC
The DNA here is from genome assembly GCA_002080025.1 of Modiolus philippinarum. Lineage (NCBI taxonomy): Eukaryota > Metazoa > Mollusca > Bivalvia > Mytilida > Modiolidae > Modiolus > Modiolus philippinarum. Next base: position 14,584 of record MJUU01001745.1, read on the forward strand.
CAAAAATTACTTTTATTCCTATATTGAATAAATTTCCCATAAGTCTATTATGTAACATACTTTGCTTTAAATTGGAATATAAAATTATATTTTCAACTTAGAATTAATTACATGTATATTAAAAAACAAAAGATAAAAACGAAAGACCACCTACAATGGTAGAAAATTACAATTACAGGCTACGATTTACAACACATTTAAGTAATAATAACTACAGAAAAAAATATTTTTAACATCACAAAATTTTCTATCATCATATTCACTTGTTGAATTAGTAACAATGAAATGAAATGGAGTAAAGGCACATGAGACAAAGTCTATACGAATACATGGTTAAAAAGGGCAATGAAACAACGCTTTAATCTTCATCTTAAAGTCACTATGAGGTCTTCAACAATAATATTAGCCCATACCTCATATCGAGTTCAAGTCGGCCCCAGCGACGGTTTGAGCGGAATTCATAGCTTATTGTCAAACAACGTCACATTCATATCTTATTTAACCCACGTATACGAGATCGTCAACAAACATAAAATCAACGACCAAAGGGCTCTTTTAGTCACCGTCATCGGTTGCCCGACAAAAGCGCTCTAGTGACCTAAGCTAGTTGACAGGCAAAGAACATAAAGAAAAACAAGCTTATTGTAGCTAAAACTTGGCATATATCATTAGATAGGGATTACTTGGCACTATAAACAGGTGGTGAGAAATTAATTTGGAAATTATAGAACATAATAATAATAATAATAATAATAATAATAATTATAATAATTATCATTATAAAAAGCCAAAATTTGAAAGTATGAAAGTGTATCCATATGAAATTTTCTCTCAAGAACAAGAATACCATTACTGAAATATATAGAGAGCTTTCATCTCTAGTAGACCTATTTCAAGTAGTAGTCTGTTTTAACTACTCATATTTACTTTCATAATGTCATTTCCACATACAAGCCGTCAAATACCTCAATTGAAGACTTCATCCAAGTATATTGATGTTCATAACTCAATACATTAGTTGACCCCCAACGTATATATGAAGTCTGTTCATAGTGATTAGTTCTTTTTGTTTTATATGAGAGGACATCATACACTATGTATTCAATACCCTTGCTTTGAGAATATATTTGGATACCATGAAAGAAACATAAGTCAGAGATAATGATAACTGTTCCGAAACATCTGATCCTTGTGTGACATTTCATGAAGTTCAAGATATCTCAGTCTGTATGTGTTCTTGTTGTACATTTATTCTGTATTTTATGTTCTTATCCTACATTTCTTCTGTATTTTATGTTCTTATCCCTCTTGCGTGTATTGACCTAGATGCGTTTGGTTTCCTCTAAGTAATATTTCAAAATGGTATTGGTTGTGTGAAACAATATGATATTGCATTTAAAAAGAAAGGTACGAAACTTGTTAGCAACAGTGTACAACGTTGCTTTTATGCTTAAAACCACGAGGAATATTTCAAGGGTACCAATTTATACGAGAAGGTATTTTGCCGGCACCTTCGTGCATTTATATTGGAAAATAGATGAAAATCAAAATGTTAATACTAGCCGAAAAAGAGAACTGACCCCTGGTGGAATGTTTTCTTGCAGTTGTGTTCTAGTAATCAGGTGAGCCACCTTATTCTGGGCATGTTGTAGTTGAGCACTTTAGCACTAGCTGAATCCATTAAAAAGAACAGTTCTGTAGTCGAGACGCCAGTATCCTAAAAGCATCCGAAGTAATATGGTCGAATTCTTCCAATTATTTTTAATCGAAAGCAACAAAACTTTCCTCTTTTACTATGACAGCGTATTACAGTCTATTGTCGCAAAGTAGAAGAAAAAAATTTCTAAATGAAATTATTTATAGACATGGATGTTGTCTCCTGGACATTTACCCCATTTCCTTTCTTTTTCATAATTATTACTCCCCTTTGGGTCGTTGTCTCTTTGACACATTCCCGCTTCCCATCTTTTTTCTATTGTTTTGTAAAAATAAGTTCCAAAATTCTTATAATACTTTAATCAATAGCAGATTAAATAATGTTTTTAAGTATAGTAAATACTAACTATACTAAATAAAATGATAAAGGGGAACACAATTAAATGCCAAAATTCACAAGGGAACTGCACAAGAAAAACACAAATGAAAGACAAAAGACAAACGTTAACAACGATTTGAATACGGAACAATCAGACTTGTAAAAGCCAGCGAAAGGTTTTTACATGTTAACCTTTCCATTTTCTTTTTCTTTTCTTTATATTATAATATAAAGGTAGATTACTAACTTCAAGAACACTTTCATGAAACAGAACAGACTGAGACAAAATGCAAGATTGGTCTAGGAGTCCTTGCTGCTAATATGCCTAGTCTGCTGGTCTAACACTGCTGCATTACGCTAACTTTTTCCTTAATTCTAATTTATCCATTTATGATTTGTATTGATTTATTCCTTGTTTACTCCCTATGACAAATTTCTCATATAACCTGCCAAGTACATATAGACTTTTTGATTTCACCAAAGCAGGGAAAATAGACATGTGACGAATGAGTTCGCTGAGCAAAACACAATTTTCTCTTAAACGCCCTCCTCTTTTAGGCAAAAAACGAGAACACTAGAAGACATGACACACCAACAAAGCATTTGAACATCACAACATAATGCTCAAAGCTAAAACTAGAATGAAAAGGAGAATAGGAAACGCCTACAATGGCCGAAAAATACAGTCACATGCTACAATGTACCAAGAAACTGCAGAAGAAAAAAAAAACAAATAAAAATCAGAAGACAAACGTAAGCTAAGATAAGAACTCGGAACAACCGGACCTGGTACCGACACTAGTAAAAGCTGGCAGTAGGGTAAAACGGATTTATGGGAAAAGTACTTTCAATATAAACTCGCCCTCTCTAGAAAAAACGATAGTGACACCAGTTGCTTAGGAAGAGGAGGCATGTCCTGTTCCATATGTTGCACCCGTTACACTTTAAAAAGAATTAATTCGTGGTAAAGTCCAAATTTTGAAAGTCAAATCTAGGAAGAGGTGAATCTATCTAAAAATGTCACGTGTGAATCCGCCATAGCAAATCATTTCATAATGTCGTAATTTTTCTTTTTATTTATGGGAGAAATTTGCATATGTACTTTCATAATATTCTAAGTTTAAATGGACTACAAAATTTTTGGAAACACATTTTTTCAGGTATCTATTTAGGTAAGTAAGGTAATAACTTTAATTGTCATTTTATAAAGATTCCATTTACCCTTGAACAGAAGACGTATATATGCAAACACACCTTATAAAATAATAATTGTTCTTGGAATAAAACAAAAGACTACTTCAAAAGCGGGTTAAAAGATCAATTTAAAATCAATCGAGTTTTATTTTCAACAACACAGCACAATAAATCATTTTTGCTGATTTATATCTTTCTTTGAATTTGTAACTGAACAAACTTTTAATAAGTAGAAATTACTAAACATGAATAGACATAAACAAATTCTTGCAGATTTGGCTGTTCAGGCAAGTAAAATATATATGCGCTTGACTGAGGAAAAGAACAGCAAAACGATAAGCTAGTTTTAATGTTTATTTTTAGCTGTTGTTTTTTTTGTCACTTTGCAACAAAATTATAAACGCTTTAAACGTAAAAGCACCATTTGAAATCATTGTATTATTCAAAGAAGTAATATACACAATTGTTTTGTTTTCCTTGAAATAATCAACATAAAGAAGACACTAAACAACCGAAAAGATAACCATTAAAATGGAAGAAAAACTACTTCGAAAATTTTTATGAAAGATAATAATCAATTAAGGGATATGAAGTAAATGCACATGAGACAAAGTCTCTACAAATACATGGTAAAACAAACAATGGAACAATTAGTTTTATTATTGTTCATCATCTTGAAGTCACCACGAGGCCTTACTCATATCGCTTAGTAAGTTCAAGGTGACCCCTAACACAGGTTTGAGCGGAAGTCATTGCCACATCATCGTTATTACATCTCATGCAAGCGGATCATTAACAAACAGAAAATTAACTGGCAGAGTGTTCTTACCATCGCTGTCATCCGTTGCCCGATGAAAAGACCGTCAGACGACAATAACCACAAGGCACTCATCGAATTAATAGTAAGAAAACTTGGATGTTTGTTTCAATAAGATCTTGTTTGATTTCTAGACTTTTAAAGCAAATGTGTTTTTTTCCGGAAATCTGTTGGACAAATCTTTAGCGCAAGGCGGATTAACACGAATAATATTAAGTCATAATTGTAAATTGATGCAAAACTGGAAGTAACACAAACAAATCCAAAACCAGAATCCAGTCCTCTCCTTTTTGCAGTCTTAAATTTAATGGCCCGTTTCCATTTGCATTAAATCGGATGTGACTAAAATAAATCTTACATTAGAATTCAATTTTATACATGCAAACAATATAACTGGAAATTTTAAAGCTTGCAGCATTTTCAATTTTCCCCGCCTTCTTACCATTTCCATTGCAACTAGTACCTGTTTTAAATTATGTGACCTCGGAAAGTTCCTTGCTTTATCTTTCTGAAAACCAACTATCTTGTTATAAGATAAACCATAAAAGATGGCTAGTAAAATGGTATGCAATACTGGTGGATGGGACAAGACCAAAACTTTGTTACAATTGGTCAGAAAATCTGCCAACCTCGGAGGCTTTTGAGTTCCTTTATGTTTTTGTTATAAGTTTTGTAAATTTTAATGCTCAAAATACTACATAGCTGTTAGTATTTATCTTTTATAGAGGATCATTATTGGAAATGAAAACATCTAGTTGTGAGGTTTTGTATTCCCACAACTCTTTAAAGGCATGCTGATGTAATAAAGTTATTAATGACTTTCACATAGAATAGTTTGAAGAGCCACTGCAGCATCCGGATAGATTAAAGCGGTTTGAAAAAAAGTTGATATGTACAGAACATATGAAGTTCGAGAATGGTACCCCTTGATGTGAGGGACAGATTCCTGGATACTTTCAACTTAGCATGTTTAATATATACATAGTTTTATCAATAGATTGTTCACAAGAGAGTGTTAATGTACCAGGAAGCATAGAATATTGATATTAAATTCTCATTCATTGTAACATACAACTCAAAAATACAATCATTTATATGATTTCTAAACAAACGCAAGGGAATAGACATATCCCGATACTCTCCACTTAAGCAATAACAGTACATTATTTGAATACCCCAGGGCGTCAATCGTAGATTTGACGGTCAAAATGCAGTTTACAGGCGACGCGTAGCGGATATTTTGACTGTCAAATCAAGATTGACGCCCTCGTGTATTCAAATAATGTACTGTTATTGCGATTGTAATGCAATTTAAAACCATTAATCGATTTCATGTTCTATTTTTAACTAGTGTATTTGTAACCATACATGGAACCAGACTATACAGGGACCTACTATGTCCCAGGTGTGTACATGGTGGAATTGACGATCAGTTCTGACCAATCAAAACTGTCGTTATATAAATATTGCATTACAATTTTTTACTAAGCACAAAAAGTCCATTATAACACATCTTTTTGTAATTTGGTGTATATGTTATGGTAAATGTTTGTAATTAGAAATTTCATGTAATCACTAACATTTTTAAGAATTTCATGTAATTACTATGTAATTTAGTAGTTACATGAAAAACTGAAAAATATGTTGAATTGAACAAATATTTACTGAATTTTAATATTAATGAATAAACATTTAAAGATCATAAAAATTTATGTATGGGGCCACAGCATGGTCTTTAAAATGTTATGATTTGATACAAATTTTTATACAAATTTACTGTTGTTATCAAAATTCTAATCCTTTAAAAATACTGAGGCTTCATTCCGTGTAACGCACTTGATGGATGTTCTTGGTGCTGAATTTGGCCTCCTATTTCGATAGTTTTGGTAATGAGTTCTTCTTTTTTGACTACTTGTGGATTATGGCTCTCCATATTGTTTGATTGTAATGCTGCTGATGAGAGGTATCTCCTTGAAATACGTTTACAGCATAATAAAATTTACCATTCATTATTGGTTGTATTCTAAAGAGACATATATTAATAAGTTGTCGAAATGGCCATATGCAGAAAACATGCAAAAGTTACACTTAACTTTAGTATTTTGTTACTTATTTTGTTACAGCAAAATTCGAAACACCTGCGCGTTTCATTAAACGGCCGAATCAAACACTGTGCATGATCTGGGTGTTATCTGTCAATAAATCGTACGCCGATCATATGCAATTTAATTGACATTCACCTATCGAATAAAAGGCGTTAATCTGTACGTCAATCAGTTATCTGTTTTAAAGGGAAAATTCGCAAGAAATAAAAATTGATATTATTTTCCTGTTTAATAAATGGGCACATATACAGGTATATTATTGTTTTATTCACATAGATAAGTCCATGCATGAGATCGATATTTCAGTACATATTCCATTTATATAGAAATATGTCTATTCATTGTTGAGTTAAGGTGACTCACTCGTCACATTTTTAATTTGTGTAAGATTTCGGAACTTCTCTGGTTTTCTCCATTCAATGGCTTAAAGAATTTTGAATACGGACCCCACATTTTATTTTATGAATGTCTTCTATAGATCAAATTAAGACACCTGACGAGTTTTCATAAAATGGCTTCCAAGCTTTTAGACAAAAAATAGTCCTAATGTTAGATTAAGGAAAAATCCAGAGAACTCCATCTTCAGTCAATTTTTTAATGTCTTGTAACTCGGTTAAAAGCACACGGACCAATATGTATTTTTTTACCATTTCATTTCGTCTTCAATGCCGAATAGGTTTCAAGAAATTCTTGATATAAACAACATCAGGAGTGAGTCTCCTGTTTCATTGGTTCCGATGACGGTAAATCGTGGCAAAAACATTGTCTATGCATGTAACGTACGCAGTTTGTATACATCAACCGACCGCTTTATAAATATTTCATGCACCAAGGGCATTTTTGTCGAGGAAGAACGGCAATACGTTCATTCATTTTTTACGTTTAAATGGTTGGACTATCATGTGGCATAGAGAAAAAAAGGAATAAATATAAAACTGTAAACAATGTAGACATACATGTATATACTATATACTGATAACTTTCAAATAACGAAAAGGGATGAAAAGAATCTGTACAGTAAAATGGTGTGATAATGAGTCACACCTGTGGATCCAACTTTCGGAAGTGGGGGTTCCAGTGAATTCAGGAAAGAAATGTTCCAGTCGATGTCTTGTTATCATTTGTCAATTTTCGCTTTAATTCTACACAAAATAGAAACATACTTTTTTAAATTGGGTTCCAACTTTTGGAACCTCCTCTGGATCCGCTAATCTGAAAAATTACTGTTATAATAAGGATCAAAAATAAAACTGAAAGAAACAAAAATCGTACTCTTATTTCTTTATGATCATTTCTTATTATTATTTTTTCTAATTGAACACCCATGTCAATATTTTCAATTTTATTAAGCTTTCTGATAGTGCACACTATAAGAAGAGGCAAATAGAAACATATGAAATACATACCTTGGCAAACAAAACAGAGTGGATGATAACACATAAATACACAATTTGATATTTTTAAGTTCAAGCAAGTTGATAAAGAAAAACTGAAAAACTCGTCAATCATCAGGTCAAATCACATCTCGGTAATAAGTATTTAAATGGATTGGAATAACATTCATAAAGAGTAGATCGAATTATGCTGAGTGTGTTCTACTTCTGTGCTATATGGATTATTACAGAATTTTGAACTGAAACTTTCAGTGAAAGGATAATGCAATTCTTTTTCAAAGTGCAACGGGGATATCTACGTATGGAGTAGAAAAAAAGTGATAATTATAATACATGTAAAGAAATGAAGACTTTAAACATGGATATATTTCTTCGGTGAAGTAAACTTTAAAGATTATCATATATATACAATGTGATGTGTGAGGTATATGCCAGAAGCAATTAACAAAAACAGGGTAACGAATTACACCGTTTTGTCTGGATGATTTTACGTATCTTTCCGTGTCCATTCTACGTGTCGTATGTGCACATTCTACAAGTTCTTGTTTTGTTTTGTTGTGTATTTTATTTATTTTATTTTTTTATTTTTTGCTTGTTTATTTGGTTGATTTCCTTTGTTTTTGTTTTTTTGTGTTTTTTGTGTATTTTATTTTTATAAATTTTTGTAAAATTGTAAAACTCCAAATATTTGCATCACAAGTTAACTTCAAGACCAGCTGCACACAGAAAGTTATTACATTAATTTTTTACTTAAACCTGAGTCCTGGAACCTGTATACTGTATACTGTCATGCCATATTTTTTTTTATAATTCCCTTAATGTTTATTTATGTACAAGTATATGTAACATGCACCGTTCATTTTTGCACCTTTTAAAATGACATTCGGAAATCCGACCAGTGGGGTAAAATAATTTTCTCAGCTGAAATGCATTGAGACAAAAAATGAATTGCGCTAAAAAAAATAACAGAACAAAAAAAAATAAATAAAATGAAATAGAAAATAAAAAAAATAAATAAACATCCGCCGTTTCAGAGACATTTAAGATGTCTTTGGTCGTTTGAAGTACATGTATACCCACAAATTAGAGAATCATTTTGGGTCCTGTGTTACATGTGGTTAAATGTTGTACTTTAGATTGACTGGACACTAAGACATTAAATTCACAAAAAATTAGTAAATATTGAAATTCCATTACGCAAATTAAAAGTAAATTAATAAATTGAACTGATTTATCAGATCTTTTCACATTTTATTGATAGCCGTTTTCCCAAAACTAACACAAATATAATCCCTTTATTTGGTTATTTTTTATTTTTGTTATGTTTTGGTGTGGAAGAAATATATATGTATATATATATAATGTCTCAGTATTCTATGGATTGTGTAAATCGAGTAGGACAGATATGTTTTTATTTTGAAACAATAAATGGATTGTTTCTACTGTCCTAAAATAAACGAATGTTCGTATCAGAATAGTAAGAATAAAATTCTTAGATAATTTATCTGAATTTGTGTATCAAAATCATAACGAATAAAAACGATTTCAATTTTGCCCCCCCCCCCAAAAAATACCAAAAAATTCAAAAACAAAATTGCATATAGCCATATACAATTTAACCACAAAATATATTTTCATAAAAAAATCAGTCTGAGATTTCTATTAGGCTCGATGTACCTTAATAGTCCACGTTCCCTTAAAATGCAAAACAATGACTAATTGTTTGCGGTTTCCATATATAGCCTGTTCGTGATGATCAGTCAAAGCTCCGAAAGAGGCAATTTATCGCTTCTTTTTTGTACCTTATATGTAAAACCGACGGAAACTTTTGAATTGTCTTCTCCAAGCAATCTTGGTGTATATATATATATATAATATATATATAAATGTCTATGCGTTATTATTATAACAACACTAAAATGTTATATTTTCATATAACAATAACACTTTAAAATAAAACGCGACGTTCACAAAGGACTTTTCTCAAGCGAATGATAATGGCATCTGAATATGAAATCTGACACTAATCTTCTTATCACAAAAAAATGTTTGTCGTTTTATGTACATTACATCCCATAACACGGAAGCGAAAATCTAAAAATATTACCGAAAATCTAGATATTCATAATGCATGATTTAATCTTAAAAAATGGGTAGGGGCAGGAAATTAAGCCCTCCACGGTATAATAGAAATGACTTTGACAAAAAATGAAATGATAAAAATGGAAAAGCCGAAAATAAGTATATTTGTTTCTTAAAATATTATTCTATTATCCAAGGTTTTTCGCATCTCGTTCATTTATTCCATAAGGCTCAAGAGTTTTCAGTTGATGTATCCAGAACCGTTCTCGTGTTTGTCTCTCTTTGTCGGTCCATGATTGATTAACCTCAATTATTTGGAATTTTACTGTGTCAAATGAATGGCCAGTTGATCTAAGATGACGGGTTGGTGGGACATTTCGATTTTTAGTATAAAAACAGCGGTGATTGTTGCATCTTAAATTGAAGGGTGTTGATGTTTCCCCAATGTACTGCATTTTGCACGGTTCACATGTGAAGATGTAAATGCAGTTTGAAGACTTGCAGTTGGAATTTGCATAGACTGTGTATTCTTCCTTGGTCACCTCGCTCCTAAATTTAGACACAGTGATTGCTGATTTGAACACTTACAATTGCTGCGTCCACAAGGTTTAAACACGCCTGGAATCGTTGGGAGTTCTTTTTTAATTTTGAATTTTACAAGAATGTCACGTAAACTCTTTGGTCGCCGGAATGCCATCACTGGTGGTTCTGGAAATATTTTGTTCAAATTTTGATCGTTTTCAATCATCCCAAAAGTTTTTTTTATGATGGATGACAAATTTCTCAGATCAGGATGGTAGGTTGTGACCAATGGGATTCTGAGATTTGTGGATTTCTTTTCTTTGCAATCTAAAAGTGAGTCCCTTGGGATGGTATTTACTTTGTCGAAGGCTTTGGTAATCATGCCGTCGTCATAACCACGATTGAGAAGATGTTTACGGAGCTTTCCGAGTCGATGTTTCTGTAGATTTTTAGTGGAACAAATTCTCTTAATGCGAATTGCCTGGCTATACGGTATGCTGCGATTACAGTATCTAGGGTGGCAGCTTCTTGGCGAGAGGTACAAATGTTTGTCTGTTGTCTTAGTATGAAGGTCAGTTGTCATGATACCATCTTTGATTGAAGTAGTAGTGTCAAGAAATGAGATTTTCGTGGGTCATAATTCGTGCGTGAATTTGATAGAATGATGGAAATTGTTACAGAATTCAATAAATTCATGGAGATGTTCGTCTGTATCAGTCCACTTCATATCAATGTCATCAATGAAGCGGTACCACGACAATGGTTTATATGGAGCAGCAGACAAAAGTTGTTTTTGTAATTTACCAATAAAAATGTTGGCATATGACGGTGCCATCTTTGTGCCCATGCTAGTACCATTGACTTGAAGATAATTGTCATTATTGAAAATGAAATTATTGTGCTTTAGAACTAGCGTCAGCAACTTGACAAGGCACTCAGTAGGTTGAAACTTGTCTTGTCTGGTGTTCCAAACTTCTTCACATGCAGCAATTTCTTCGTCCTGTGGGATGTTTGTGTATAAAGATGACACGACCATAGTAACTAGCAACGTATTTGGTGGTAACGGGTTAAGAGATTGCATTTTTTTCAAATAATCTGTTGTATCTTGTATGTGGGATGGTAATGATGATACAAATGGCCTTAAATGGAAGTCTACAAACTCAGAAATTTTTTTCGGTTGGATGTCCATTTGCTGAAACAATAGGTCGTCCAGGTACTCCTTCTTTATGGAGTTTAGGTAAAAGATAGAATCTACCTGGAGTGCAGTCTTCGGGCATTAGATATTGATAGGTGTCGTCGTCTATGTCCCCTGATTAATTCATTTCAGATAAAACAGCCCTTATTTCATCTGCAATCTCTTGTGTTGGATAACTTAATACCGAAGTTACTGTGAATTTGATTTCTGCATATGCGCATTTCGACAAATTATGTCTCTTCAGTGCAGATAAAATCTAAAAGTTTGGAAGACCATAATCTCAAAGAAGTTTAAAAACTGATAGAGAACAATTAACCAATATGATCTTAATGTAAAGCCAAAATCAGCTAAGGACAGATCTTTGCATGAGGGAGATACTCCTTAGTTTTCAACAAATTTACAAAAATTTAGATATTGTAAGGTTCCAAATAGAATCGGTTTTCGGGTCAGCACCGAAGTACTGACTACTGGGCTGGTGAATACCCTCGGGGACTAACAGTCCACCAGCAGTGGCATCGACCCATGTGGTAACAAATAACTAAATACCGAAGTTACTGTGAATTTGATTTCTGCATATCTGATGTTAATTTTTGATAGAAGTTTGTATTGGATAATTGACGAACTCCTCCTTGAATATAGTCTTTGGTTAACAATAAAAGCGTTGTTCCTTTGCTTGTTTTTTACCATGTATTTGTAGAGACTTTGTCTCACGTGCATTTACTCCATATCCTTTTATTTACCATTTGGTGTTCATAACTACAACTGCAGAACCTTTGTCAGCTGGTTTTATGACAATATCCTCCCTTTCCTTAAGATCTTTCATTGCGGTACTTTCTTTTTTGGAAATATTTCGTGTTCTTCTATTTCCTAGATTTGTTGTTATATCTGTTTTTACTGAGCCGATGAAGCTTTCTAGGTGGTCATTTTTGCTTTTAGGGGGGATCCATTTGCTTTTCCTTTTGAATTTCGGTATGGGTGTGTCATCTCCCTGTTCTTCGTCTGAACAATCACTTATACCGGCCTCTTGCATGTTTTTCTTTTCAATTTTGTGGAAATATTCTTTAAGACGCAGCCGTCAATCAAATTGGTCAAGATCGTTCTCAAGTTGTAATTTATTAATTTTGGACGGTACAGGACACAAATTTAATCCCCTGCTCAAAATTTCTTCCTCGCTCTTAGTAAGAGGATGGGATGATAAATTAACAACAATATTTTCACTTTTAGGTGTGCGTCTAATAAATCGCCTTGCTCTTCGACTACCTTTTGTGTTGTTTTGGATGACCTGAGATTGAAAATAATCTGTTCTGTTGATGTTCACACCGTCCCTTTTAAATTTATTAGCTTGCGTCTTTCGGTGTTTTGCATTTTCTATTTTCTCTATATCATGTAGTCGTTTTAAAATTATTTCTTTTTCATTAGGATTTACTTGCACTAATGAATCGTTGTATTCTTTAGTAATTTCCGTGTGATGATGAATTGAATGTGAAAGAAGTAACTGCAGAAGTCGAAATGAGCAATTGATCAGAATATTATCCCAACGTTTGAGAAATCGGTTTGATTTCTCTCCAGGTGTCGTTGGGTCAAGATTTATTTGAAGACCTTTAGGTACTATTTTTTGTTCCAAGTACGTTCTTAAATTTTGTATTTGATGTTGACATTGTACTCTCTTTTTAATTAATTGCCTTAATTTTCTGAATTGAAATCCCGAATCCATATTGACGAAATTAATAAACTAAATGTAGAAAGGTTATCGTAAAAGTAATGATTTTAGAATGTAACTGACAATAAACAATGAATGTTTGCTTAAGAACCATTCTACCGCTAAAATGAATTAAATTGGCAGAAATTTGTGATAAAATAACAATGAGTGTCTTTGATAACGTTTGATCTTCTAACGTGTACAGTGCCAGATGCAAATTGCACGTATATATATGTATGTGTGTGTGTGTGTGTGTGTGTGTGTGTGTGTGTGTGTGTGTGTTACAGTAAATGTGTGTAATTAGTAATTTCATAAACTTACTGAAATTTTGGGGATTTCATGTAATTCCTAAATTGTCTAGTAATTACATAAAATTAGTGAATTTTGTCAGTAATTACACGAAATTACTGATTTCACTGCTTTGTTTTCTAGAAATTTCGGGCCATGGATGAGGGATATGCTGAGAATGGTTACAGTTCCATTGAAAAGTCCAGTGATGAGAAACGTTTGGTACGAGTCACTTCAAAAGTATCTCTGTGAAGTAGTATGCATGTGTCTATCCCAACCATTCTTTCCTTTTATACTAAAATTTGAAGTGTATTATATCCATGTAAAGATCCATGTTATAGTGAAGAGACAAGGGAATTAATTTTTTGCATCCAAGATTACGAAACAAAGTAGATTATTAAATGCTGACTCTTTTCGTAATCATGAAGTGAATTATCCAAAATGGAGCTTTGGAGCTGCATATGAGGAAACAGTCATGTACTTTTTCAATGTCCACTGTACCAAAAAGAAAGAATAACTTTGGCTTGCATGAATTGAATGGTTTTAATATAGAAACATTACTGTTTCGAACGATGATTACAATGATAATTTAAACAGAGATTTTCAATTACGTTCGCACATATACCCGTCAAACAAAACAGTTAAAGTAAGGGATACAGTTATTTTCTGAAAATCTTCTGTGAAAATATTTATATTACATGCCTGGCTGTTATACTTGTAATTTATCGATGTAAGGCGATAACTTTAAATAAGTTGTGATACTTCGTGTCCTATCAATTTATCACTTTTTGGCAATAAATTATCTATGACAACAACAATAAAATATAGGTGTTCCTTGTTGTCGTGTCTATGTAAATCTGAATCTGCCGAAAATGTCCCTGGTTCAAATCAAAGCTCATGGTTGAAGGCTTAATGGGGATTTAATGATGAGGAATAACGATGAAAGCGTTTTCCTTTGCTTGGATATACCATGTTTTTGTAGAGACTTTATGTCATATGAAAAAGAAAGGAAATGGGGTAAATGTCAATGAGACAACATCCCACATCCAGGTTAAAACGACCTAAAACCAAACATCTAGGGGTCACCATATGGTCTTCAACACAGTGAGGAACCTCACACCATATAGTTAGCCCTAAATGGCCCCGAAAAGGTAAAAAAAGTGAATAAATCAATGGAAACAAACCACACCCAATAACCCAAATATCAAGAAACTAAAATTTTATAAGAAGACAAGGACAAGCCAATGACCAACATATTCCTGACTTGGGACAGGCGCAAAAATTGCTAAAATATGCATTTACTCCACATCCATCAATGTTTATTCATGTGTTAGATGGGTGCAATTTAACGATCTGTCCACTCATGACGGACCTCTATCTCAAGTTTAAAGGGAAAAAGGTGCCTGTTTTGAATCAGTGGAGTTTAATGGATTACTTATTAAAAATATTCTGTGTGACTTAACTTTCTCAGCACATTTTGTAATACTTATATCGGGCCATACAAGGGTTTAACTAGCTTATATACGTATTATAAAGAAGAAAACGCGATTACTATGTTTTTTAATCCAGTTTCTTGTTGTAAACTAAATTATCATGTTAGATAATTAAAATTCAACCGGACGAGCCCTATGTCGATTTTAATAAGTGTCCTTTCTGTCGTTCCAAGAATTTACAAATAAAAGATATATTATGAATTACTGCAAATCTTTATAAATACAGACTAATTATGTAACCCGACAAATAATAGACATTTTTTCTTTAAATCTGTACAAATTCTTTGTAAGACACAAAAGACGAAAATTTGAATCCGGGTATAGACTGACATATTTGCAGCCTTTTGTGGCATTCTAGGAAATTGTAAAAATATAGTGTTTTGATAAAAAAATTTGACACTAAACAATTAATAACCCAACCATGTTTATAAGCATTTTTTGATAACAACTATTTCTTTGTCATTCATTCAGTTTCAGAAAGCTGTAGTATAAGGTAATGTCATGAAAAATTCTTCATTGAGATTACGATTACTTTTGTACACGATGGCCACCGAAAATTACATTTTTTTCGTGGAATATTTGTACAAACAATATTTGATTTAAAAAAATGTCGCATTTCCACCAAAAAAATTGGTTTCAGAACGGGTTGAAGGAGGACTGACAGATTCGTACAATCGGACACTTTTGTACTTTACAGTTAGAAAACAAAGTTTAAAGCAAAATATTATACTTTCATCCACACTTGTGTGTGTAATGCTTCCAAACTTCAAATTTTGGCTAAAAAATACAAATATTCCATATTTATGACTAAGTGTATATATATTTTAAATACATATCTGATCAGATATTCAAATTTATTACATTTTACGTAGAAATTAAAATTGCATGTTACAATTTATATTCATCATATGTAATATAATAACAGAAGCATAGGAATTTATTGTTTATTTATGTACCAAAACTGGCCAAGTCATTTGATTGAAGCTACAAAATGTATAACAAAATAACCGAACATAATTGTCAAGAGCCAAAATCCAAGGGGAAAAAGAACAAAACAGGGGCAAAACCACAGGAAATATTTGTCAACTGCAATCGTCCTGACTTGGCACAGTCACTTCAAAAGAAATAAAGGGTTCAACTGGTTTTATGGCGCGTCAAACCTCCCTTTCCAATGCGACAGTATCCGGTAGAAATCTACAACATTTGATACTGATAGGGCGTAGACTTTGAAAAGAAATGTAGGAAAGCCGAGGAGGACCCATTCATAATTCAAACTTCAAGGAGCGAAATTATTCTCTCGCTTTTTCACTCAAACTTTAAATTCAGATTTAAAATTTAAGGAGTTAACCTTTGCGCTTTTTATCCAATATTTAAAGTTCAAGAAATTATAAGATATGAAATTTTATCGCACTTTTGGCTCCAAAATCCAGATTGAATGAGGGTAACCTTACTCTCACATCCAAACTTTTACAACAAGGTTACAGATTTCATAAATTATCAAATACTTCAAGAGGTTTTACAGAAAATGTGTATGGCGCGCGATAGTCACAAAAATGTGGTATACCAAGTATTTCGAACGAAAACTAGAGTTTTCTTGCGAAATATCAGGTAAACTGCAGGGAAACTAGAAATTTCCGAACGGTATGCATACTATCTCGACAGAAACTAGGGTTTTAGTACGAAATCCCCAAGTTTCCGATCGGTTTCGGAAATCTGAGTTTAAACCGAAAACGCTATCCATAGTTTTAGCCAATGAAGAATGAGAAACGGAAATCACTATTTAATATTTAAAGTTCATCCAATCAGAAACGAAAACCGGTATTCAGAGTTTCATAAAACCAATCAAAATCGCTTATTCTTTTTATCGTTTATACTTCCTTTTTTTTGTCAACTTTCGATATTTGTTATATATATTTTTATATTAAAAGCGTTTTTCTCTAATTCTTATGCTGTTCTCGTCGATTTCAGGTCAAAGGAGATCAAAATGTTAATCAATATGTGCGTTAAGTATTCTCGATACTTCATTGATTAAAATTCAATTATGACGTCTAATATGTCTGTATGGCACGCGATAGTAACAAAAAAAACGGTATACCTAGTATTTCGAACGGAAACCAGGGGTTTTCGTGCGAAATACTAGGTATACCGCACGTTAACCATGGGTTTCCGATCGGTATACATAGTTTTCGACGAAAACCCTAGTTTTCGATTGAAATTGAACGGAAACTAGGGGTTTGCGACGGAAACCCATAGTTTCCGATCGGTATCGTTAATTCGAGTTTAAAGCGAAAACGGTATTCATAGTTTTAACCAATGGGAAACGAGAAACGGAAATCGCTATTTGATATTTAACGTTCGTCCAATCAGAAACGGAAAACGGTATTCCGGGTTCAATTAAACCAATCAAAATCGTTTTTTTTCTGTTTATCGCTTATATTTCTCTCTTTTTTATTCAAATTTCGTATCTTTTATTTATTTTATAGATTTTGATATTATAAATTAATTATCAAATAGAGTTGTACCTTTGAAAAATTTAGGTGCGAATGGATATCACATTCGCGAGTCCTGAGAGGATTCGATCTCGACTGTCTAAATTCATCTTCACCAGTTAAAAGCTGTGAAATATCGCCGTTTTAGACTTAGTTTAAAAAGAATATTCAATTTAACTAATCTTTTATTTTCATATAACTGGATGTGTACTGTGTTTCGAAATTAAAAAAA
The DNA here is from genome assembly GCA_002080025.1 of Modiolus philippinarum. Taxonomy (NCBI): domain Eukaryota; kingdom Metazoa; phylum Mollusca; class Bivalvia; order Mytilida; family Modiolidae; genus Modiolus; species Modiolus philippinarum. The sequence continues at coordinate 32,129 of MJUU01001745.1, forward strand.
AAATTATGAGATTTTGTATGAAAAATAAATAATTTGATAAGCAGTAAAAAAAAACACAAAAGCTCGGTCTTATAAATGATCAAAACAATTCAGTACTTTTACTTTATCATATCCTTTCCAAGGGGTTATATAATTTGGAAGTTAAAAATTTCATGAATTTTAGCATTTAAGAGGTATGAAAAGTATAATTTTAAGTTTACGGTTTAAACTTACTCTTTAAAAATGACAAAAACAATAAAGTGTTTTGAAAATTTAACTTCATGATATCCTTTCGAAAGAGTTTGACATGTTGGGAAATGAAAAAAATTATGAAATTTAGCATAAAATAGACAGAAAAGTTAGATTTTTTAATCAGTGGTTCAAACTCAGTCTTTAAAAATGACAAAAACAATTCAGTGTTTTGAAAAATTTACACCATAGTATCCTTTGGAGGGAGTTTTATAATTCCCGAACCAAAAACTTTTTTATAATTAAAAAGATATGAAAAGTAAAATTTTTAGTCTACGGTTTATAGTAATTCTTTGAAAATGTCAAAAAAGTTAAGTGTTTTGAAAATTTTACTTCATTATATCCTTGCGAAGAAGTTTGATATGTTCCGAAATACAAAAATCATCAAATTTAGCATAGAAAAGGTATGAAAAGTAAGACTTTGAAACACAGTTTAAGCTAAGTCTATAAAAATGACAAAAAAAATCAATGTTTTGAAAATTTAACATCATAATATCATTTTGAAAGAGTTTTCTAATTCGCGAAGCAAAAACTTGATGAGTTTTAGCATTAAAAAGATATGGAAAGTAAATTTTTTAGTCGACGGTTTATACTTGCTCTTTAAAAATGTCAAAAAAAGTTAAGTGTTTTGAAAATTTTACTTCATTATATCCTTGCAAAGAAGTTTGATATGTTGCGAAATACAAAAATCATCAAATTTAGCATAGAAAAGGTATGAAAAGTTAAGATTTTGAAACAGCGGTTTATGCTAAGTCTATAAAAATGCTGGAATATCCGGAAGGGGAGATAGTGTATAAAATCCTCTAATCTGTGATTTTTAAAGAATCCCGAACCCCCAAAAAATTGTTAAAAATTGATACTGTAAAGCTTGAAGTGGATGACTAAAATGAGCTATTCTAGGCTTTACATCCAATGCTGGATCAAGTAACATATGACTTAGTGACAAAACCATTTTCTTCCGGTATCCTTATGTAAAAAAACAAGTGATACTGGTGTTCGGAATTGGTCTCAAACACCCCTCCCCTCAAGACAGAAAACCATCTAATAAAACATGTCTTTAACAGTATATTTACAGCAAGCTAGACCTCCATGCATTAACTAGCCAACTTCCCGCCAATATATATAACAGAAAAGGAAAAGTAATTGCCGAAAGTTGAAATACAACCACCGGCCTTCACCTTAAGTCAATACCCTATCCGTAAATTGATTTTGTTATACATGATGGGATTTAACCCGAAATCATAAAAATCGGGCCAGCAAAAATAAAAAATAGAATATTTATCAAATATGCATTTTTGATGACAGCAAGTGTAGGTTGTTTAGAATCGGGCCACATATGGTAAATTGTTCCTTCTTCTCTGAGTAATTATTGTTTCAAAAAATTCCTCAAAAATCTTTTATATTTTGAAAATTACCGTTTGCGTTTTAATGAAAATTTGACATAATTTGCATAATTTGGACGACGGCTAAAAGGAATGGTGGGAAACCTGATTAGAACTGAAAACTCGAAAAGTGTAAAATACATTCTCGTTCAAATACAGGATTGAAATTTTCAGCTGAATAAGAGAAGTGCAAAAATCTAGTGCATAAAGGAATACGTTTTATCGTTTTTTATAAGTTCATGGATTAAAAAAAATTCTTGAAAATCCAACTTTTGTCGTTTAATAGATTCAAGTGGGTTATTTTCACTGTCGTGTACCCAACACGGAATGCTCACTCTGAGATGGCGGATATAAACACTTGGAAGAGGTAGGTGCATGCTTTTAGATCAATATTGTCGTTATATAATGCTTATCAGTGAAATACATAACACTAGTAGACGGAGATATCTCTTCGGTCCCATAATATAAGATCGACTTTTTATTATACCCCCGCTTTAGAGGGCGGTATAAATTGATCATGGTGTGCGTTCGTCCGTCCGTCTGTCCGTTCGTTATTCCGTCCGCCATATAGTACATACTTAGTGGCGAAAATCCTCCTAGACCACTTGGTTAAATTCAATGAAACTGTCACAGAATGGACACAGACTGGAATGACTGGAGAGATGTTTAAATGACAAGAAAAAATCATGTGAGGCTTCAAGCCAATTAACAGCTTTAAACGATGATCTCCGTGCTTCCGATAAAATATATTGCGCAAGTTTCTTTCGTATACATTGTGTTTCAAGTTATATTTCTTCATTTTCTTGAGTTGAATACCGTGTTGTTCCATTAAATTAAAAAAAAAATATGCATGTTTATCAAATTACTCGTTTTATTTTATAATGCGTCAAAGATCAAGGAACCTGTCGTGCAGTAATTTGTCAGATGAAAATAACATTTGTTTACCTGTGACGGTGTATTGCATATATTTATAGCAATGAAATGGACATGCGAAATCACACAATCCCATTATTTTCAAGTATTACGGAATAACTTAATACATGCAGACGTATGCAGCAGTTCTTTGAATGACTACAAAGTTTTGCCACGTGTAGATTTTCAGGGCTTCGAGATTGAGCTCCATCGGAGCTTTGATTCAGACGGCGATAATATGCCCATTTATTGAATGTAGTCTCCCGCACTAACGCGCCCTTTTCAAATATCGCCGACTGAATGCCTTATCCCGAGAATCCTGCTTGGATTATTTAAATTCAGTTTGACATTTTGACTCTATATTGTGATTTCTTAAAGTGTGACAAGTGATAGTAGTTTTCGGTCACTGTAGGCGTTTACTGTTTTCTTATTTTCAGCTTGAAGGTTTACATTCTGGAATTATGTTGTATTCTTTTTTGTTTGGCTCATAATAACATCGCTAGAAAGGTTGTTTTTGAGACAATGCTTATTTAAATAAACTTTCTTATGAGGTCGGCAAATTCAAGAAAAAAAATCAGCTAAAATATTATCAGAAAGGATAACAAAGATGTTTTATTTCCCTTTTTGCAATAAATTATTTTTAACGAATCAAAAAACGATAACTGGAAACATCTACAATTGATGTAAATTATAAAAAAAACATGCTACAATCTGCCACAGAACTACACATTAATAAGACAAAATACAAACGGAAACGACGACAGGAACTCGAGACAGCCGGACTTGAACCGGCACTATGTTGGATTAAACCTGTGTACCGGTACGCAAACCAGCCCTTTCTCTGTCCCGTTTCGCTATAGTATTATAACATACGAATAACACCCAATACAGGTAGACCTGTAGACGGTAGACGACACAAAAACTGATTTTGGTGCCGACTTCACAAATTACTTCGCGTTGCAAACAAAAAAAAATCGTCAGATGCCTCATCAAGATGAATAAACCATAGCCTCTTTTGTGTTTAACCTTATATTACATGCAATTTATGACGAATACTTTTACCCTATTGAATCAAGGATGATGCTTTTATCTCTTCAATCTTTTTATCTCAAGATGTTTCACCATACTATCTTCAACTTTAGCGTCAACAATTACAAAAAGAACAAACATATAATTAAACCTACTTGTCGTGCAGAAATATAGAAAAATACACAGGAATGAAGAAAAACGGTAGCCTTTCTAACTTCCTTATTGTTCAATAACCTATTTACCTGATTTACCATAGCTCGGACGTCAGCAGTAGGCGGAAGTGGATTACTCCAAACACCTATAATTGGATTTGACATCCTGAAAAATGATGTCTTTCAATCAAGCCGGGCTAGTAATCCCCAGACACTTGTCAGTAAACTGCATCAAATAAAAATATCCTTCATTGAAATTATTATTCCAGTTAATACTCTACCCTCAACTATATAATTCAATGTAGTAAGACTTAAAACATATACAGTGGGGTCTCGTTCAAGTTAATTTAGAGAGCAATCATGAGAACAGCTTTAAGTTAATTTGACGTCAACTTGAGGCAGACTTAGAACAGTCCTAAAATCGTGTCGCTCTGGTCCTAGAATCATGTCTGTTCTACCTATGGCCATTCAACCTAAGTCTGCTCTGGCCATGACGGTTCTTCCTAAGGCTGCTCTGGCCATGATCCTTCTACCTACATTGTAATTCTGCTCTGGCCTCGGTCATTCTGATCCTAAACTGAATATTAAAGTGAAAGTCCACAAAATTTCGGAAAAGAGAAAATTGAAAAACCAGTTTAACGGATTTGCGTAGAATATCCCGTCGATATCAACTATTACGTAAAGAATGTAAGTTACGTCCAACTTGTTCTGGATTTTATTCTCTTAGGTTCCGACATGTTTAACATTTCCATACAATCGAGTATGAGAAATGCCTTGGTATTGGTAAACCAACAGTTAAGTGGGGTGTGCGCTCGTGGAAACTGAGTGTGTCATTCAAAAAGGAGCGATCGAGGTTAATATGCGTTTTTTTTTCTTTTCTTTTTTAATGATATATTTTTTCATTTATTAATTTTATTTATTTTTTGTACGCTATTTCAAAAACTCGGCCAAGGTATGGAATAAGCTCCAATTATTTATAATAAGAAAAAACAGGTCGTGTAGAAAATTAATGTTTACCGTCTGAAGACAGCCACCAACTTGGGAGACTTATTTATTCCTCGGAATAACCGTGTAAATCTGATTGTCCACCCTTGAAAAATAAAGTTTAAAAGTCTGAAGTCGAAGACCAACAGAGTTAGAGTGCTAGGTTGTACTATTTTGGACATCATCTTTTCACGTTCTATATTATTGCTATATATGAAATCAATAAACTAATCACTTTATTAAATTTGGATGTTGTTTTTTGTTTTCTTAAACGGAGCTCGATCATTTCCTAAGCATGTAATTATGCTCAATAATATTTTCACAATGGCAATACTAATGCAACAAGAAACGAAATTCCTTATATTGTTATCATATAATAAAAAAAATAGCAGGAAACATCTACAATGATTGAAAATTACAATTACATGCTACAATCTGCCAGGAAGTACACAAATAAGACAAAAGGCAAAAGAAAAAAAAAACAACGATAGGAACTCGTGACTTGGTTCCAGCACTAGCAAAAGCCATCAGAAGGGCTACCTCAAGGAACCTAGAACTGTCGCACTACGGAAGAAAAATCAAACTCAAACTTCCAAAAGGGTTTAGTCAAGAATCATATATATATATTTCAGTAGACATCGGCAGTATCAGTGAGAGGCCAGTATGTATGTAAACTTTTCAGGTCAATAGATCTCAAAGCCAATTTTACAGATGCAAGAAGAATACCCTGTCGATTTTGGGATTTTTAATCAGTTTCTGGCATTTTTAACAACATTTCTTTCCATTGTCTTTATATTGTAGATATCGTTAGAAATGTTATACTTGTTTCCGTAAAAAACGAGGATAAGAAATGTACTTAGTAATAATCTGTTTGCGAGTAACTCCATATTTCGATATCAAATGTTCAGTAACTTCAGTTTTTTATTATCTATTATAAAACTTCTTAAATGTAATCAACAACTACTGAAATATTTAACCCTGATGTAAAAGTTTGGCTATGGTAGAAATGTTACATTCACTTAAATTGTCAAGAGCAGAACAAACGCGTGCGAATCGTGCCACTTGAGAAATGTACACCCTGTGGATGGAGCTAGCGGATTGTCGCCGTCATATCTATTTGAAATATCTTGTGTTTCACAGTAAGAAAAAAGAAACTATTGAAAATAATATAGAGATTCGCATTAAAAATCCTTATTGGTTTTACATATTTAAACTTATCAATACCATTATCAGGCCGATAAGTGATTAGTTTTAAACAAAAGAAATGGAACTCTTCATTAAACGAAACAAAAAAGGTCTACTTAGATTTGTTTTCCGTAGTTACAAATTCCAAAAAGTTGTTTCTAATGAGAAAATTTAATGATTTTCTAAATCGTGTATTTCATTAAGGTATAGAAATAATGTGAATGTTTGCCGTTTGGTTGTAAAGTTTGTAATTAGTGCGTAAATTGCGGTTTAAGTGGATTGAAGTGGATGTCTATCAATTTGGATGAATGAAATATACATCTCCGGATTTTCTCCAAAATTGGCATACTGATTCATAAAGAATTGATCAATACGTGTGCAAAATTTCATTTCCGCCCTTCCACGCAAATTCCCAGAATAAAACCCCAAAGTTCGTGGAGTCTGCTACAATACTGGCTCTATTTTTAGAAATGAAATCGAATTTACCTATATACGTCATGATTACAATTTATAATCAGAGGCCCATTCAGGTAATCGTAATTTGATTTTTTGTCTATAGTTTGTTTTATTGTTTTTAATGGAACAGTAAACATTCGATTACCATTCCAAATAATATTTAGATAAAGAAATCTCGAAACATTCCCATTAATTTCGTATAATTTTATCATAATGGGGTACATTGATCCCTGTGAGTGCCTCTGCAGTGTTTATAAATAACATTTACCGCCAAAAAATGATCACAATGGAAGATACCACCCTCACTTATACCTTGGTTACGGCGATATCATTTTGGATCTTTGAAATATACATCTTTGAAATCAATTATTTCACATTTCCCCTTAAAGAGTAATCCTTTGGCTATCTTTTAACACAGAAATTGTGTCCGCCCCCGGTAATTTTTTGCCTTATAATAATATTTTATTGTCGCCAGGTTAATTTTAGTGTGGTCGCAGTGAAGACATTTCAAATCAACTATAAACAATTGAACGTGCAATAGCAGACAATTTGTTAACTTTTATTTTGTAAATGTTTTTGTTTTACTAAATGCATCGTTTCTTTGTGATTTATATACCCGAACAAGCTTTATATCCAGCCGTTACTATGCACCATCAACAGACGGCGTGTTTCTAAAATATGGCTGATGAAGTACACGCCCACCTCATTAGCATGTTTAGAAGGGAGATAATTTCACACAATGACTGTTCGGACTGTTATATCTAAAAAAAATGTAAATTGATTACCTGTAGTTACGTCTGTTTTTCTCTAATTGGCTGTTTGAATTTGCTCTGGCTTGAACCTCGCAATGCATTTATACCATAGCCGTGAAGAGGTGTGTATAAATTTTGAAAAAAAATATTTAAATGATTATATTATTCAGAGAAAAAAAATTGTCTTTCTTAGAACTCGAAATTCTAGGCTTGACAAGTGAATTGATTTGACACTTTTAAACTGTGTTATTTTGAAGAACCTTTTTTTTGTGAAATTTACATCGGAATGGGGTCATATAATAGATTAAAATTTCCAGAAGTTTTCTTGAAAAACCATCAAAATTTGTCTCCCGATGTGTTGCAAATAAAACCTAAGGATATATTATAGATATAAGTCTACACCAGTACATTTCAAATACTAGTACAATGTTTACCGTGCAAGGCCTTAATTGATATTAATTTCAATTTGCGCACTTTGAAATGAAAATAAAAAATTTTATAACCTTTTCATACATTTATTCCAGATTGATAATATAATTCCCTGAAAAAAAGAATGGGTAAATAATCTGAGAAAATAACTTAAAATTTAGATTAAACTTCTGTTCCTTTTTTGTTGACTAAATCAAAACATTTGGAATATCAGTAACAGGAAGCTGTATTAAAGTTGATAAAGAACAATTGTCCGACAGGAACTGAAAGAAGAAAAGGCAAAATTTGTTTGCATTAGATGATAGTGATACTACTTAATTTTTAACAAAGTTTCTATAATTTGCATATTATAATACTATAATAAAATTGGTATTGCAGTCTAGGTCTAAATTCTAAGTATTTGGCTGGCGAATACAGTCACCAGTCGCTATAAATAACTAAAAATGAAGTGATGAAGTTTTAATGCTCACAGTTTTTAAATTTGCAATTGCTCACAGTATTTAGATTCTGAAATAAAATGCAAGTTAAAAACAAGAAGAATAGAACCACCTTAAAAAGAAATTGTTCTATATATAGATCGGTCACATGTCAGAGATACGACATGATTTAAAATGCTAGGGTCGTTTCAATAAATCTGTCCCGTGCGCGCTCAGTGACAAATGATATTTCAGCAACTCGCGAGTTATCTGATTGGTTTTAAATTTATCAATGGTATTATTCATGAACTTATCGATTATTACGAGATGTGATCAATATAGATTAAAATCTTTATGTTCAAAACTCTTTGTTACATTAAATGCAGGCGCGGATCCAAGGAATTTGAAAAGGAGAGGTTCCAATTTAGAATGGTAAGAAAAGGTCGCCGAGCGGAGCGAGTCCCGAAAATTTTGGGGTATTTCTTAGTAAAAAAAATCTGGAAATTCATTAAAAAATACATGATTGCCCAAAAAAGGGGGTTCCAACCACCGGACCCCCCCCCCCCCCCCCCCCCCCCCCCCCCCCTTGGATCCGCCAATGAAATGATATCACCATACTCTCTTGATTATGTATCACGCATTGTTTTTTAACTCTTATTCGATAAAGATCGAATTTTACTAAGCTTTTTTCAAAGTTCGAATTTCAAAGATGCCGAGTACCGAAAGTCCGCTTAAAACGTATCATAACTGATTCATCTCAGCATATAGAAACTTTTACTAGTTAAAAAATACATTGCAATTTCCGTATACATTTTACTACTGCGAAAATTGCACGTGCTTGGTCGTTCAGTTTGGTCGTCTATTTCCCACATGCCTTTTATCTAAGATTGCCAGGTAGGAACAAGAAAAAAAAAGGTTTCGGGAAATAAAACTTTGTAGGCAAATGATTGTTTTCTTATATTTGAGTATCTTAGAGTAAAAAATTCCACCCTCCCCCCTTTCACCACTATCACCACCATACACAACTTTGTATCCGGTGACAAATGTAGCAACAACATTTTGTATTTGCTAATGGGTGAAGGCCTAGCCGTGACCATAGAACTAAGATGAACTAATATCAGAGTCGTTGTTTGTTTTTTTTTTTTGTTTTTTGTTTTTTTTTTGTTTTTGTTTTTTTTTTTTTTGCTAAAGTTTGTATAACTGATTACTGCCTCCGCATGTTATCCAGTGGTATGCTCCATATACTTATATTTGGTGCAAGTATATTCGTGTCATTTTAAGACTCGAATCTCATGGAAATTGCAAGTGGCGTGAAATGATACATGTATTGGGTTCTTCTCTTTGAAATAAGCTTATTTCGAAAATTGAAATGACATAATATCTATCTGGTTAAAATTATAATTGGTGACCATATTGTATTCTACAGTGGGTAAACATTCATAGTCGAGATATAGTTCAACTGTATGTATAGGCCTTGATGCGATTAAATAATTCGGTGGCCGTTGTAAAATGAACCAGCAACAAATTAATCATGTTGTTTAGACTCTGCATTTGCTGAACTGGTTGATCTCTAGAAAATAAACCTCATATTTATGAATGAACTGACGATTTAGTTAACATGAAAATCTATTTTTAGGTAAATTTTGAACTCAAATCTAAACTGATTACAATTTTGTGTTATAGTATCAAGACAACAAGAAACTTTCAGTCATTGCACAATTAAATGCAAATTTCAAATTTCTCAACACGATAGTGTTCGCCAGGCATGTAATTCAAATGTGATTACACGAATTTCAATATACATTGCTACTACGATGTCACTCGATTGTAATGTGCAATCCAATCAGATCACGGTTTACATTTCACCTGGACGCTGATTGGATTAACTCTGTCAGTAGGAACGCCCAGGTACACATTTATTGAATCGGTTCTATTTTGACTTTCTGTGCTACAGCAGACAATCACGAAGTAATTGTATACTCTGCAAAGTGTAAATTTTTTATTGTCAATCATCACTTGCAATTTTTTTGAATTGATGTGCACTGATGAGATATACGTTATCGAATAACAAAATACCGAACTTACTGTAAAAGTAGTTTCTGCATATGTCCATTTCGACGACTAATGTCTCTTCAGTGCAGATAAAATCTAAACATTTGGAAGACCATAAACTCAAAGAGGTTTGAAACTGAGAGAGAGAGAAAATAACCAATATGATCTAAATGTAAAGCCAAAATCAGCTAAGGACAGAGCTTTGCACAAGGAGGATACTCATAACTATATGCAGAATTTAAATTCACTGCAACATCGGTATTTTTTTATTATTCATTTTTGTCCTGATCAGCTAGTGTTTGACTTATTACGTCAAGTATTGTCTTAAAATTAAGAACTGCTATTTTATTATGTTTAGCAAAATCAGTATCTGTGCTATTTATAGTAAAATGGATAACAGTAAACATCAACAATGTCAAAATATTACAATTACATGCTACAATCTGCCAGGAAACTACACTAAAAAAAACACAAATAAGAAAAAGACAAACGTGAACAACGATATATATATATGAACTCTTCGTGTCTGTTATGGTTTTGTGCTTTGAAAACAAATTATTTATTTTTTACATCAATGTTTTTGCTTTGAATATTAATGTTGGAATGATAAACTAGATTGCCATACTTGCCATCTGCTTTCATGTGATAATTGTTAGTATAGGTGTCTTATGCTTGATATGTTTTCTTCCGTAGTACGACAGTGTTTTATCAACAGACTAGGTTCCTTAAGCTAGCCGACAACTTCGCGACAATCATTCTCCGACCCATCTTTCTAAACTACGTTTTGTTCTATTCTTAGGGGACGACCATTTGATTCTGAGGGGGGGCCTGGCAGATTTTGTAAATAAATATTCTGTCCCTGAAAAAGTTGGAAATAAATAATCTGGCCTGCACATCCAAGAAAATAAATAATCTGACCTAAGATTTATTGGTACGATACGATAATGTTATTGAAAAATGAATATTCTGGCCCGCAAAATTTTGAAAATAAATAATCTGGCTCGACCAAATTTGCCAGACCCCCCCTCAGAATCAAATGGTCGTCCCCTTAGTTAGTAATCTACCTTTATAGGGTTTTATTCGTATGTTTATTACACTAGACGGAAACGGGATAAAAAAAGGAGGTTTTGGTACCCATAAACAGATTTAACCCTATTGTTAGCTTTTAATTCAATGCCTTATTTATTTATAGAAGAATTTATAAAAATCTGATTGACTAAGAAAAAAGTAAAGTTACACGATAAGATAGTTTTAATATTTAAATCTAGGGGATGATTTCTATCAGTTGTCTGTTGTCACTTTTTTGCAGGCAACATAAATTTACATCAAACCCATTAAGTGTATAAGCATCCTTTGAACCAGATCAATTGGATCATCTTAAGAAATTACCTGCAGGATTGTTTGTTGAAGTACTGAACGATTAAATAAAAAAAAGACACTTAATAACTGAATAGATACTGAAAGAATAGGGAAAAAAAACTACTTTAAATGTTCTCATAATAAACTTAGATGCAAAGAAATCTAGTTAGATTTTGTTTTATAACTAAACTGTCAACATTCAGAAAACAGTTCTTCGACAACTCGTAAGCGGAAGACAGAAGAAAATGGATAATAACAAGCCTGAAAGAAAAACAAAAACATCTCAATTAAAGAACAGAGACCACCAAAAAGGAGACAACAGAAACTTCAACGTAAAAAAAAAAACAACAACAAAACTTGACAACATGTGTAGCATGAAAAAATAAAGCTTACAAACGATGTGAATCACATCTAAAAAGGGATATCACCAGGTGTTAGATGGGTAAAGCTCCACACGTTGCATCCGTTACCATTTAAAAGTGTAGTGATTACAAAGTCTGGTTGGTCGAAGTCGTACGTGAATCGTAAAGAGATCGAGAATGGTCGAGTGTTAGTCCTGTTAAATCGGGCAAAGGTCGAGTGGACATCGTGAGCTAGCTCGATCAATGAATTTTATGACGTTGATCGGGATAAAACAGCATGGTCGAGTTGATCGAGTTGGTCTGATCGGCGGTGTAAACCTAGCAGAATGCTAGATTGAGCCAGATCATAGCCCGATTTGTGTTCGATTAACTAGACCTGGTCGTGAGAAGATCGTGAAATGGTCGAATGTGCTCGAGTTTTGTCCTGTTAGTTTGTTTGTATATGTGGGGATAAAACGTGAAAATTCATTGAACAGTACAGCATGGTGGTAGAGCAGCAAACTTTGTGGCCAATGTGGCTGATGCTTCAAGGAAAAGATGATATAAAGTAGCAGAGAAGGCAGATCCGACATAGAAGGCGCGTATTTTGGTTAGACAATAGCAAATGCTTCAAAGTCATCATTATAAAGGAAGGAATGTTCGCTTTCACATACCAGCAGGCCATCCTCCTCATCATGCGTCAGAATGCGGCTGTGCGATTTTCCTGTCATTACATGTCGGACTAATATGATATATAAAACAGAACACATATCATCACATGATATGGGTGGTTACTAGATTTACAACAGTTTCCGTGTATAGCTTTAGAAAGTGAAAATGGCCAGCGGCTGTCCGTTGGGTGTATCATTTGCCCGGTGTCAAACTAAAATATTTTTTTATCTTCTATGAAAAAGAAAGGAAACGGGGTAAATGCCAAGGAGACAACATCCCATATCCAGGTTAAAACGACCCAAAACAAAGCATCTAGGGGTCACCGTACGGTCTTCAACACAGTGAGGAACCTCACACCATATAGCAAGCCCTAAATCAACGGAAACAAACCACATCCAATAACCCAAATATCAAGAAACTAAAATTTCATAAGAAGACACGGACAAGCCAGTCACCAACATATTCTAGTACATGTGACCAATGTTCAAAATCGCATTTTTCTTGTATTATTTAGTTTTAATCAATTTTTATAACAAGAGTACCAACCTCCTTGGAAGAAACAAATATTTTATTCTTGAATTTATGTGTTTAGAATCTATTTCTGGAATGTGTATATTGGGTACATCTTGGATTCAATTTCAAATTCTGTCAGCATAGCTAGTCGATTGAATTTAAGCCCTCTGCAAGTCATCCTTTATTTCTACTGGTAGCATAAGCAATGAGGGGATATGGAGCAAATGAACATGAGACAAAGTCTCTATACAAAGCAATGCACAATTTGATATTCTTTTCTACGGTTGAGCTTTTGCCATTAATTTGTGTCCGTTGTCAATGAACTTTGCATTCAAATATATTATACCCAGAAACCGCAGTCATGATAGACATCGATTGGTTCAATGTGAAAAAACCGTCATGTCCGCTTCTAATTAAATATAACCGCAAATATAGTTTTAAATTGGATCTTATGGGAAAACTCACTCAATCGTTACCTTTGAAATCCCTAAGCCAATTAGACCAAACTTGTTACGATTGCCAAATGATGGTCCTTTTCAAAATAGTGGCTGCCATATCGTCCGTGAATACAAGATGACCGCCAAAGGGGGACTAAAATAAAAATTGTACCAGAACGATTTTCACTGGATCAAATGCAGCCAAAATTGG
>MJUU01001745.1:45988-88237 GCA_002080025.1 Modiolus philippinarum
AAAGGCCTTGAGTGGTCGAGTTAAAGTCGGATACAGGTCGGGAAAAAATCGAGCTATGGTCGGGAAGATCTTGTATAGAAAAAAAAAAAGAATGAATCGTGTTAGTCGAGTAATGATCGAGTACTAATCGAGTTGGTCTGGAAGCGACTCGGCATCAATCGAGGAGCGAATGAGTTATAGTCGGGTAGAAATCGGCATGATCGACTAAAATTTTGAAACTCGATCAAGACCGATCTCTTTTCGACCTCTTCACGACTACCTCGATCAGACCCCGATTGATTCCCGACCTGTTCTAGACATATAATGCACACGACCTCTTCACGATATTTTTTGACATGTCAAAAATATTCGGGAACACAGCTCGAGTTCAGCCGAGTTAGTAAGATCGCCCCGATTTGGTTAGTAGACCGAACAGGAGCGTTCAAGATCAGTGTCCCGATCAATGAATAGATCGAGTTCGGTCGAGTTGCTTTAATCGGCGGTGTAAACCTACCATTTGTCATATTTTGAATGTATCGATTCAGTAATCAACTCAAAATCTGCAAAAAAAAAGTCCATTTTCGTATGTGAGATAGTGACATTGTAACGGTATAAGTTCAGACAGAGCTACAGAGAATACAACATGTTTCGAATCTGAGTAGTTGGGTTGATTAAGGGATTAATTTTTTTAATAATATAATAAATAATTTGCAGTGAGACTTTCAACTTTCCGAGAATATTCCTGTTAAGCATTTTGTCGCAAACAGATCGCAATTAAAGCAAAATTTAACCATTCTATTTCATTTATAATACTATAATGAAACTTCTATATAAACAATAAAAGCACTAAAGTTTCTTATTTGTGTCTTTTCTGTCCTTCCAAGAATTTATATATAATATTTTTTTTTTACAAATTGAGGGGAATTGTTTATATAAGAACTCATTTTGTAACCTGAGAAAAAATTTAATATGTATTTAAATTCTTGGAAAGAGATAAAAGATATTAACTTTAAAGGGGCATACTGTAAAATATGGTATGGTACGGTGGTATAGTATGTGGTATGGTACGGTGGTATGGTACAAATACTACCATACGATGGTACGGTGGTATGGTATGATGGTATGGTACCATTGTTTGGTACAAATTTCCGTACCATGGTATGACTTCATGGTATGAACCATGGTATGGTGTAATTTTTTTCACATTTAGTGCAAATAAAGGAGAAAAAAGCAAGACATTATGAAGCAAAACACACTTGGTCATCACTTTTGTAACTTCTGCAAATAGTAAACAGTAAGGAGAAGACCTTGTAAGTTGTATAACTTGTGTCTAATCCTATGTATCATCTATGTATTTGCTAATAAAATTTTAAAAGAAATAAAGAAAATTTTGGATAATTTAGACCCTGTTTACACTTGCAAATTTAGATCAATCTAAAGAGAGATAGATTCGAACTAGATTGATCTTATTCTAGTGTAAATGACTTAGATCGATTTGGGATCAATCTAAAGTACTGGTAGTCCACATTCTGATGTCGTTTAAGGGGGAAGACCTGGCTAAGCCTAAAGTTTTCCACTCGTTTATTTTTTTTAAATATTCTCAATATTAAAACTACAAATGTTCATGTCGACTTTGCAATTTTCAGCAATTTTTACCATCCCATTTTCTTTATAGTTGTCATCAAAAATCAACATTGAAGCTAACTCTGACAATTACAAAGACATAACTGTAAAAATATAAAAAAATAGAACTTTACTAGACCTAATATACTACTTAAATTCTGGAGAAATTGTCAGTAATTGCCTGGTACAAACACATGTAGGTTGACATGCAATTTGCCCATACAAACTAAAGGAAAACAATATTCCTTCTATTATATGATCTAAACCACTGAACTTAGTGGGTCTATGAATATAAAATTATATTTTAATTTGACATTTATCATTTATCTATTTAATTTTCACAAAAGGAGGGAAAAAAATTCATATCATACCATGATTCATACCATGAAGTCTTACCATAGTACAACAATATGTACAATACCATGGTACCCTACCGTCATACCATACCATCCCGGGGGGGGGGGGGTAAATTGGTATATTTTCAGGTAGGGATGTGCCAAATCGATCTCGAAAACATACCCCGAATTTATATACTCGGGTATGTAAGACATACCCCAAATTTATATAACAACACTAAATTTAGGACCTGAATATATTAAAATACCATTGGTTTCACATGAAAATTATAAAAATCAAAGAAACAAAGCATGAAATATGTGTAATATTGTACATTTAAGGAAAATTAATCACAATAACTCTATTGCCTCATAACAAAATTGGCATTTTTGCGTTTTTGGTACCACAATTTATATAAATTATTTTTTCTATATGCAAATTTATATACAATTGGTTTGAAAGCACCCCCAAATTTATATATTTCATGCAAAAAACCATACCCGAATTTTGGCACATCCCCGTTTACCAAAATAATGGAAGTTACCCCCCGGGATACCATCATACCATGCTATGGTAGTATTTATACCCTACCACCATACCATATCACATACCATACCACGGTACCATACAATATTTTACAGTATGCCCTTTAAAGGTATACACGATTGACATACTTTGAGTCTTTTGTGTCATACTCGGAAATTGTGAATAGAAAATCTGCATGATTAATTACTATTTAGATTAAAACTTCTCACATTTCAATAGAATACTGCTTTGTTACCAAATATAACATTTGGTATTCAAAAAATGTGTAATATAATCTAATATGAATACAATATTTGTCACATTGCAATCAGATAACGAACATTTTACTTGATTGGTAAATGAAGGATATGGAGAAATTCCACATGAGACAAAGTCTCCACAAATACATGGTAAATTAATGAGCATTAATTCCTCTAATGTGTTATCTGAAAATAAGGAAAAACCATCCATTCGTTAAAGATACCGTCTCGTTTTATGACTTGTGCAGACGTTTGCTAAAATGTTTTGTTTATGCGTGAACCGCATTAGCGGTTCACGCCTATTACATTGGACATTTAATAATTGCAAGCATGGGCCATTCGGAAACTTCCTGTACTTGGGATACTTCTATATTCTCTATTGATGATAATGCTCTGGATTAAAGGGATCGTCAATAGACAAGACATTTTACACTTAATAAGTTACTGCATTGATGATCCATAAGGGATTGTCTCAAACTGGACACGTTACACTAATTGAGATCAATTACCTTAGCTAGTCTCATTGGTAATAAATTGTGACAATCTGACCTCTAAATTAAATGGTTCGGCTGGAGTAAAATTTTCTCATCCCATCAGTAATTAATGATCTGTTTTATCGTTTTGTTTATAGCCAAGTTAACAATAATTATTCATATACAAAGTTTATATAATTATGATAACTAATATTACATAAAGCAGAAAAGATTGACATGTTAATTGCTTATATCTTAGATGAAATATTCAACTGAAATAGATCGACCTGTTTAACTATTTTATTACATTGTTTTCATTAAAATAAAATCAGATGGTAGAAAAAAAATCAGCTGTTGAAATAGAATTGCTAATACATAAGAATGTTACACAATAAATATGAAAATTAGCATAGATATCTTTTAATAAAATTAAAAACATAAAGAAGAGATTTGCATCGTAAAAATGTGGCTAGAAATTTTAGAAATAAATTGTTTATATATCAGAATTTATGGAAATATTAACTGTAATACCACTTTGCTCTATTAATGTGTAACCCATAGTGACTGACTAACATAGCAAATATAGCTTGATATCTGGACAGTTAATTAAAAAAAAAGTACGGAAAACCTATATTTTAACAAAATTTTTTAAGTCCAAGGCCCATAACTCCGTAAAATATCAATGGACCGGAACCAAACTGAAACTAGTTCTGTAACTGATAGTGGTAGACTCACATAGGAATATTAGCTTAATATCTGTAATGGTTTAGAAAAAAGTCCGGAAAACCTATATTTTACCAAAATTTTCTAAGTCCAAGGCCCATAACTCCGTAAAATATCAATGGACCGGAACCAAACCCGAACTTGATCTGTAACTCATAGCAGTAGACTCATATTGCAAATATTAGCTTAATATCTGTAACGGTTTAGAAAAAAGTCCGGAAAACCTATATTTTACCGAAATTTGCTAAGTCCAGGGCCCATAACTCCGTAAAATATCAAATATCAATGCACCGGAACCAAACTCGAACTTGATCTGTAACTCATAGCAGTAGACACACATAGTAAATATTAGCTTACTTTCTGTAATGGTTTAGAAAAAAAGTCCGGAAACCTATAATTTACCAAAATTTTCTACGACCAATATCCATAACCCGTCAAAAATCAATGGACCCAACCCAAACTCAAACTTGATGTGTAACCCATAGTGACTGACTAACATAGCAAATACAGCTTGATATCTGGACAGTTAAGTTAAAAAAGTACGGAAAATATTTCCTATATTTTAACAAAATTTTTAAGTCCAAGGCCAATAACTCCGTAAAATATCAATGGACCGGAACCAAACTGAAACTAGATCTGTAACTGATAGTGGTAGACTCACATAGGAAATATTAGCTTAATATCTGTAATGGTTTAGAAAAAAAGTCCGGAAAACCTATATTTTACCAAAATTTTCTAAGTCCAAGGCCCATAACTCCGTAAAATATCAATGGACCGGAACCAAACTCGAACTTGATCTGTAACTCATAGCAGTAGACTCACATAGCAAATATTACCTTAATATCTGTAACGGTTTAGAAAAAAAAGTACGGAAAACCTATATTTTACCGAAATTTGCTAAGTCCAGGGCCCATAACTCCGTAAAATATCAAATATCAATGCACCGGAACCAAACTCGAACTTGATCTGTAACTCATAGCAGTAGACTCACATAGTTTACTTTCTGTAACGGTTTAGAAAAAAGTCCGGAAAAACCTATATTTTACCAAACTTTTCTAAGTCCAAGGCCCATAACTCCGCCAAAAATCAATGAACCGGAACCAAACTCAAACTTGATCTGTAACTTATAGTGGTAGACTTACATACCAAATATTAGATAAATATCTCTTATAGGTTGGGAAAAAAGTCCGTAAAACTGAGTGTGACGGACTGACAGACTGACGGAGTTCAAACCGAAAGTCCCCTTCGGCGAAGCCAGTAGCGGACTAAACCTATATTTTACCAAAATTTTCTAAGTCCAAGGCCCATAACTCCGTAAAATATCAATGGACCGGAACCAAACTCGAACTTGATCTGTAACTCATAGCAGTAGACTCACATATCAAATATTAGCTTAATATCTGTAACGGTTTAGAAAAAAGTCCGGAAAACCTATATTTTACCGAAATTTGCTAAGTCCAAGGCCCATAACTCCGTAAAATATCAATGCACCGGAACCAAACTCGAACTTGATCTGTAACTCATAGCAGTAGACTAATATTAGCTTACTACATGTATCTGTAACGGTTTAGAAAAAAAAAGTCCGGAAAACCTATATTTTATCAAAATTTTCTAAGTCCAAGGCCCATAACTCCGCCAAAAATCAATGAACCAGAACCAAACTCAAACTTGATCTGTAACTCATAGTGGTAGACTTACATACCAAATATTAAATAAATATCTCTTATAGTTTGGGAAAAAAGTCCGGAAAATTGAGTGTGACGGACTGACAGACTGACAGACTGACGGAGAGCTAACCTAAAGTCCCCTTCGGCGAAGCCGGTAGGGGACTAAAAAATATTTGTCAGAATATTATGGAGACCTACAGAAATAAAACTAAAAATAAAATAAAAATAGGGTTTTAAAAGGCAACAAAATACTGTCTCAATTCGTGTTGGATGAGAATTGCCGTGATTTGGGATTTATGATTGTAGAATTCCTCGTTCTTGCTTCGGTATTCGTTTGCCAATGTATCACAAGAAAGGATATCCATATGTGTATCCATAGACTATGTTCCCTACTGGCAGTCATCTTGGATGAAATGTCTTCAGTAAGACACCTGAAACTTTAAACGACAACATAACTTGTATTTTTATTGAGCAACCACTCCTTAAGAAGACGTCTTATTTTCCTTAAATTCTTGTTGAAATTTCTCATTTCAACTTCGGGTTTTTCTTAAATTAAAATAAACTGGCTATTATTGTTAATTTTTAGTTAAGCCTAGTAATAATACTTTTCAAATTCATTTAATTCAAGCCAATATTTTCATTGCTTTAATTGTTTTTTATTGTTCTTTTAGAAAATTTCTTAAAGCTCCAAAAAACTCGATTGAATTGAATTCAACAGGTATTTAGCCATAATACTTTGCAAGGTAGCTTTAATCCAAACTAAGAGTTTTCACTAATTTGATTTTAATAATTATCTACTCCAATTTTGAAATTTTCAAAACTCTCAAAGGTCGATAAAATATTTCGGAATGCTACTTTCCAAACATTTCTTTGAATTCGTTTTGATAAGTATAGTTATAATCAACTTTTTGTTCAAAGAAGATATCGAAAAATGATATGCGACCGATGTTATTTTTGAGATACAAGTGTTTGAAAAAATGGCGGGATACTGAACGCATCTGCATTTTTCATAGGTTTACATGAGCAATGTTTATCCAATAATGACTGTGACAAAATAAGACCAATTGAATAAAATTTTGTCAGAATGCATCGAAAAAATGTATAAAATGAAATAATGGAAAAAAGTAGGGGTCATCGGGCAAAAAATTATTAAGCTTCTAAACGGATAAAACCAGAGAAGTCCGAAAATCTGACAGGAATACATAAACATGACCAGCGAACATCCTCACAGTGTAGGAACCTGTGTGCCTGAAATATCTGTCTTACGGTTCTATCTGTAGGCTGTAGAACGTTTTTCGCGGAAAATCCACTACAACAGAATATGTCGGATAAGTTTATCGTGTTTTATTATTGAAAAATATTTTTTTCTTGTACAAAAAGGGTTTATTAATTATCTAGTTGACTGTCAAGTTTGTCTATATCCGTAATTGCGAATAAGTTGTCCCGCGAGAGCTGATTTCTTGTAATGATTGCCACTACATTGCGTTACAAAATATATTTTTTCTCCGTTTTACATGAAAAGCTTAACTTACATCGATCACACTTCTTGGGGCAACTATAAAAGACAATCCTTTCTTTTGTGCCAAATTTCAACAACATTTGTAGCTGCATTGTCAAGAAAATCGTTGTTTTAAAAGATTAATTATGTAGGCTGTTTAAAGTAATTTTTATCACATACTGTAAGTCTTTCTTACGGTTACTTTGTATGCTGTTTAACGAAAATATAACTACACAGTATGTGAAAACACGGCAAAAATTAATTTTTAGGAAACTTCAGCTATTTGCCATAATCAATGAAGGGATATGAAATAAATGCACATGATACGAAGTCTCTACAAATGCATGATAAACTCAAGCAACGGAACAACGCTTTTATTGGTGTTCTTCATCTTGCGAGTCTGTTTCATTTCTCCGTGTGTATCTAATAATCTGTACATAATTGAGAAAGATATTACGCTTTTGTCTTCCGATTTATTGGACATGTTTTTAAACAATACAACAATTTTGACCTTCCTCCTTTTCCTTTTACTTTTATAAGGCATATTGAAATTGTCCTGGAACATATCGATCATGGCCTCTGAAGCTACTGGAATAAACTGTCATCAGATGAAGTATGCAAGGTCTTTCACAATTTACTGATTTCTTTCCAATATATTCACAAACTTGGCTGTCACTGCAGATTTTATCCCTTGAGATTTTCTTGGTCTTACCAAAACCCGCTGAACCAAACTTGACAAATAGGCTGCATGGAAGGTATGTAGTTTTGTTCCTCTCAAGCTACAAACTGGAAAGACCACCGGATGAAAAGAAATTACAGTAAGGGCAATCAAATTTTGATCACCTCCTTCTCAAACTACTTATTGAAAGAATACTCAAACAATCTTTACAGCTGGAATTATGTCTGGGAGACTCAAAAAAGAGTGCTCGTTTCATTCTGATCTAACAAAAACATGGCTGCCAGCACTAATTATATTTTGCTATCTGATCGAGTTGAAACGTATTTTGACCATCTCCTCTTAAACTATGCAGTATAATTTATTGGGTCAAAATTTTCTGATTATTTGAGGCACTCCAGAAATTCATGAACAGCAGTGTTAATCAAGTCATCCCCAAAATAACAATTGCGCCAATCACTGTGTTTTGGCGGTATTGTGTTGCTTGTTTCTGTGTATACACATTTGTTGTACGTATGGCCCAACAATAAGGAAGTACTCAATGAATTTTATTATTATACGAAGGTGATCATAAGGTTGTGAGTACAGCTAAAATTTCGAAAATGTGACTTGTAACTTTATTTGTGGTGCTTGTTAATATCTCGGCGATACCTACTTTTTAACTGATGAAATTTGTAATGTGGACAAATGATTTATTATCCTATTATGCCCTTTGTCAGGCAACCGATGACAGTTTTTGTAAGAGTACTTTGCTCGATATGTTATGCTTGTTGACAATCCCGCATCCATTATCAAATGGATAGATGGATGTAGCGTTGTTCAACATTTAGCAAATGAATTCCGCTCAAACCGGTGCTAGAGGCCGTCTTGCTATGAGTAGGAGTTTTTGCTCTTTGTTGGAGGCCTCATGTGACTTCAAGGTGAAGAACAACAATGAAAGCGTTGTTTTATTTGCTTAATCTTACCATGTATTTATAGGGATTTTGTACCATGTACATTTACTCCATATCTCTTTATTTGTTCATATAGGGAAACAGGACTGAAAAAGGAGAGGTTTGGGTACTCATAAACCTGTTTAACCCTACCACTGCCTTTGCTAATGCCGGGGTAACCTGTGGATAATATTTGAAATTAATCTATTACCAGTGATATTTTGTTATTATTAAATGTTTTCAATTGCTGTGAAATGTTTCCTTCACTAGATATCCAAATGCCAAATTTTCCTGAGGATAAAATGTACTCACAAAAATAATGGACATAAGTTAGTTACAAAGGATAATTACATCTAATTATACCGAGGAAAATATTCAATAATGAATTTTCAGCCTTTCATATATTAAAAGCATCTGATATAATATAATCATAGTTCAAATGTACCTGAAAAATTTTCCAATACGATGTTTTCTCATCAAATATCATTATCCATGATGATGATATTTGACAATAGAATATTATCCATGATAATATACAACAATAGAATAGTATCCATAATGATATATGATAAAATATTAACAAGGATTTGTATAATGATAAAAAATTATCCATGACATTATATATATATAATAAAACAATATAATGTAGGATAATATTTTATTGCTAAATATTATCCTGGATAATATTTAATGATAAAATATTATCCTGGATAATATTTAATGATAAAAAATTATCCGGGATATTAATGACATATAATAAAAAGATATAATCTAAGAAAATATTTTACTGTTAAATATTATCCTGGATAATATTTTATTATCAAATATTATCCAGGATAATATTTTTTATTAGATATTATCCAGGACAATATTTTAATAATATCCAGGATGATATTCTCGACAGTAATATTCCGTCTTCCCCAGCGTATGGAGTATGTATTTCTAAATTAATCCGTTGCGTTAGAGCATGTAGTCACTATCAAGATTTTTTGAAACGACACAGATGTTTAATTCGTAAACTTTTAAATCGGGGCTTCGAGAAATGCAGATTAATAGTTTTTCTGAAGAAATTTATCGGACGATATCCAGATTTGATTGATAAATATTCAATTCCTATTTCCAATTTTATTGAAGACGGTTTTGTTTAAGTTACGGCTTCTTCTTTGAAGTTTCTCTTTTTGCAACTTTGTGCACCGAGCGACAAAAACATTTTACCTGTATGAAACAAGGCTTGTACATCGAACGACAAAAACATTTTACCTGTTGGGGAAAAAATTCTAGGTTTTGACAATATTAAGGCTTTGACATTTAACACAATTTGGGCACACAGAAGCTATAGTTAGTCGTCATATAAGCGGGATGTTGATGCATCATTAAACCTGGTTTAACCCACCATTTTATTTATAAAATGCCCGTTCCAAGTCGGGAATATGACGGCTTGCCAAAAATGTTCTGTGTTGGATTGTGTTTCCCTGATTCAGTCAAATGTTATACGGATTTTCCTTACTGGTCTCTCCCTTTGATCGATTGTCACTTTTATTTTATTATTAAACAATTTGCAACTGTTTTGATTTTTTTCTAAAGATACATCAGTCTCAATTGTATTGTTTTTATATCATTCAAATATAAACAAATTTAGTAAATTCAGCAATTATCAAGATAGAAAGGTTGCATAATTTTCTGCTATTATAAATGTCTTATAGTAAAGCAGTAATTTATACAAAAAAATATATATCACATAATGAAATGCATGTACATGTATTATACGTGCACAAAAAAAAATTATTCCTGAGTCAAAAAAGTTCTTGAAATATCATGGTTTTAATGACTACATGAATACTACTCATCTTTCAACTTAAACATGTTTTGTTTAAAGATACTCTTTAATGGGTATAAAATTGTGTCCCAAATGATATTTTGAATACCTCTACATCTTTTATACATGTATAGAATATTAATTAAAATCAAACAGTGGAAAGTATTTCACAGGGTCGGAAACTATTTTACAATTAAATGATCTCACAAGGAAAAAACCTCATATTAAATACTTTCCACCGGATAGTATTATGTCTTACACCGGTACAAGTCCGACTGTCCGTAGTTCAAATGGTTGTTTACGTTCGTCTTTTGTCGTAATTGTATTTTTCCTTTGTACTAGTATTTCCTGGTAGATTATGGCATGTAAATATAATTTTCAACCATTGTAGATGTTTCCTGTTGTCCCTTTTATTTCATTTAAATAAAGAGAAAATGCTATTTACAAGGAATGTTTACATGTCAAAAGACATACACGCGTGGCATTTGTCAATTTTACTCAAGTTCACGTACCAGAGACTACCTTGCATGATTTTTACAATATTTGAGCATATTCTGAAAATGGCCCAAGTAATTGATACAATTCACGGCTTAATGGTCCTACTTCTTTATTTCAAATGTAATCTAATACAGCCTATTAGCTCCAAGTTATAATTCAAAGTTATATATCCTGTTTTTTTTCTCTAATTTAAATTTGTCTGAGTTTGGATATTTCTTCTTTGTGTGCTTCTATAATGTAGTGATTAAGATATTCTAATATGACATGCATAAAACGCTTTGTAACCAATAAAGGTGTCAAATAGGCCTTTTCAAAAAATCATTTGGTCCGCTCTTCGGTTTCAGCATTTAAATACAAATCAACAATTCCGGTTATCAACCCAACACGGCAAGTGTTGTTCAACCTGAACATAGTTCACAAAACTGTTCATACTTAGATAACCATGTCTTTGTTTACTGTGACACTGCACTAACTTTGTTAGAATTAAAATATATTCAGGGTTTATGTTGTGTAGTGCTAGCCGACCGTACGAGTAATAACCGGAAGCGAAAAGTGTGTGTACCTCAATTTGATGGGAGAGTACAAATCAAGGAAAAGATAACAACACTTTTTGAAAAGGGCTATAGTAATAAACGTATGAGCGACTCGCAACAGAGTACTCATACATCAAAAGAAAGTTTTTGCATTATGACGGCACGAAAAAGGCGACCATCCGCAATAAGTCACGTTCAAAGATCACATTTTTTTTTCATTCTGACGTAAGATTTACAGTTTATCGGGTATTTTGAATTCTTGGAACAGTCAAACAAGGCAATAGTTACAAGCGATCGAAGGTACCATCAATACCAAAAAATGCCCCCTAATTGTCTAATCAGAATCAAAGTAATCCATGGAGACTCAAATTTATCATTATTTTACACCGGACTGGCCTTTGTGTAGTTTTTAATACTCACCATCACCCCGGGTAAAATAACACGACATAAATTGCAGCCCGTGTACAACAGTCATACACCAGAGTTTCAGTGTTTTTTTTTCTGAAACAGACATGAAAAAAGCTTAGTTTACTTCCAGCAACCCCATTTTTGTATAATGCAACAACCAATAAAAAGTTGGATACCCCAAACCTTTTTTAAACACCAAGTGTCTGTATCACTAAGGTTACAACGGCAATCGGTTCTTTCACGAAAAAAAAAAGATCTACTAAACTCATAAAAGACAACACGGAGTGTTATTCTACATAAACTAATGGATTTTCCTTATACTTGTTTTTGTACTTGTAATTGGCTAATCGATTTGCATGTCCATTGTAAACCATTAGAGATGTACCTTTTATTTTTAGTATTTTACAAAATAATGAAGTAACTTTTTCCTCTGCCTAAATATCCTTCTGTGCATCACTTGACATCTGATTTCTGTCTTGGATTATAAATTTCAACCAAAGATGAAGACACTGATCTCCCCTCATTGTACTGGGTACCAAAATTACACAAATGCCCATACAAACAACGATACATCGCTGGATCTGCTAAATGTTCTACAAAACCTCTTTCAAAGGTATTAACATCCATCTTGACAGTCGATAAAGAGGGCCTTCAAAAATATTGGGATACTGGCTTTTCAAACAGTGGTGTAAATGAATTGTGGATATTAAAAAACTCTAAGGATCTGCTTGACATCTTAAAATCGAGATCATTATCACACTGTAACAGCATTAAAACTTTTGACTTCTCAACGCTTTATACTACAATTCCTCATGAACAACTGAAATCACGGCTGAAAGATTTAATTCATAGATGTTTCTCCCGCAAGAACGGCGAACGAAGATATAAGTACATTGTTATAGACAGAGAACAAACATACTTTGTGAAATACGACTCAGAATCACAGAAGAAATATACAGTGGAGGAGGTGATTGGGATGTTGGAGTTTCTGATCGACAATATAGTTGTCCAGTTTGGAGGACTTGTTTTCCAACAGACTATCGGAATTCCAATGGGCACAGACTGTGCATCTCTTTTAGCCGATCCGTTTCTCCACTCATATGAAGCTGAATTCATCGAAGGGATTCTTAAAAATAAAGATCAAAATCTGGGCCAGTCCTTTAATTTTAGCTTCCGTTACATAGATGATATTTTATCACTGAACAATCCTCGCTTTGGTGGTTTTCTTCATGTTGACTGTCCAAGGAAGCTCGAAATTAAGGATACTGCGGGTGCTTCCACATTGGCCTCGTTCCTTGACCTTCATCTTGAAATTGACAACAGAGGTACACTACAAACTAGGCTATATGACAAACGCGATGACTTCACTTTTCCAATAGTCAACTTCCCTTTTCTTGTAGCAACATTCCAAAGGAACCGGCATATGAAGTCTACATCTGCCAACTCATTCGTTACTCAATGGCTTGTGGCCGATACAGTGACTACCTTCATAGAGCTCGGTCGCTTACAAATAGGCTACTTAAGCAAGGGTATGTTGCCCATAACTTGAGGTCATCACTGCAGAAGTTTTATGGTCGACATCACGATCTTGTGGACCGCTATGGGATGTCTATTTCCCAGATGACGGCAGATCTTTCTTTTTTCCATTAGGGTTTGTTTTTCCTCTGCCTGATCTGACTTTGGTACCGGAGTTGACATGTTCAACATGGCGGCTGTCTCATAAGAAGAGGGGGTGCTTACTTTGCCGGTACACCTGATCTCATGCATGGTTTTTTTAT
Organism: Modiolus philippinarum; assembly: GCA_002080025.1. Taxonomy (NCBI): domain Eukaryota; kingdom Metazoa; phylum Mollusca; class Bivalvia; order Mytilida; family Modiolidae; genus Modiolus; species Modiolus philippinarum. The sequence goes on from MJUU01001745.1 coordinate 59,714, forward strand.
TGGGTCCTTGTTTTTCATTTTTCGTAGGGCGAATCTGATATGGACCCGATAATCCTTGTCGTGCGAACAAAAATACTAATATTTTTTATCGGTAATTCCACGCTGGAATACAAACTAAATTACTTTTTGTTAGGTTATTATTCCCTTTTTACGTTTTGTCTTGCAACAACTTTAGTTCAATAGTGAAAAGCTATGCACTATTTTTTTGTCGAATTTTTATGCATGACGCGGTCTTACGTGACGTCACTCCATTCATTCAAATGTGTGATGACGGTTACGTTAAGGAACGAAGGAAGGGACGTCTATTGGAAGTAATGAAAATGTCGAATTGAAACAAAATTAAGGATCATATCATAGTCTGATAAGGTAGGTTGAAACTTTGTGATATGTTTCAGTGATTGTTCATATTTCAATGTCCTCTATGGAACTGTCAAGGTGTCATGGCGTCAATATTCAGTTATTTTAATGTTATCCTTGTTTTGAGATCCCCATTCCCTGTCACTTTTTCTTATTAACAACCGTCAACACTGCTCTGTCCCCTTGCCCTATTTCATTGTAAAAGCTGTTGAAGCTCGCTCTCTCCCCCTTCTGTCTCAGTTCTCCATCACTTTGTTTTTTTTTCTCCAGTCTTTGTCAAATTTCAAAAAGTCCCATCGTCTCTTTGCATTGATGTACTAGCAATATGGACAAAATCGAAAAATCAGTGATTTGGTAGTATTGGCAGTGCCGGAGGTTCTGTTTTTGTTGCTGTTGTCGTTGGGGCGGAGGGGGGGTAGGGATTACCACTTATATTAAGGAAAATCATTTTCATTTCAGGAAGAATTTTTCAGATACTCTCCGGATACTGTGTATGCGTTGCATTTTAATTGTACTTGTAACACTGCTTAGTGTCTGGGTAGATCTGATTTAGCACAACATTTGATCTGATGATTTTTTGTTGATATTTGGTGGNTTTTTTTTTTTTTTTTTTTTTTTTTTTTTTTTAATTTTGCTTGAAAATTTGTGTTTATGTTAAATATCATTTATTTACTACGCAAAAGGTGTAGTTAATTTTTTGTTGCACGTTTATGTTATGCTTTAATAACTTTTTCAGTTGAGTTTTTCACATCATTCACGTGCTTTTTGCTCTTTGACCACTGAAGCGCGACTGGTCAAAAATAAAAATAGATCCTTCCGCAACATGTTCGCGCATGTCAAATGGCCAACAGCTGATAAATTCTAGTATCACTTGTTGCTGGTCGTCTTGCCATTGACACAAGCTTTAAGATTTAGTAGAGATCAAAGGAAACTCTCCCAAATTACCGATAAAACATATATATGACTACGTGGCATTCATGGAGATGATTGTTATAAAAATTTAATTTGGAGATATGGGCATCATTATACTCAGACGGATAAGGTTGAGTTTTAGAAAAGAAGAAAGTCAAATGTTAAATTTTCATTGTGCATTTATATGAGAAGTTCTCGCATGAAAAATTATGGCATAACTGGAGAGATGTAGAGAGCATAAACCCCACGCAGGGAAATCTTTTTTACAGGATCAACACTGTTATGTCTGGTGAACACTCCGTGTTGTGTTCTTTTTTCATAAGCTTTAAATATATCAGAAAGGATGACAATAGATGCAGCGTTTGCCTTCTAGCAATAAGTTCCTCTCATACTGGGCTGTGGGCGTCTAAATCTTACTACGAGATGAGAAGTATGACCGAATGACGTTTTAAAATGACAACATTGTTCCATTGCCTTGCTTTGCCATATACTAACCTGAATTTTGTCACAATTACATTTACTCCATATTCTGTTATTTAAATAATGACTCATATGAATTGGTCATGTTGCATGTATTTTTCAACATTTTCACCTAGAGTTTTTTCACTATCCTCAAACATCACGAAATTTTGAAAAGTTATATGTCACTTGTTTCTAAATGGCATATATTATAATAATAACATTGTGTTTAGCAATGACTATGCCAAAATAGTGGTCAGGGTTGAGACCATAGTGCACGACCCAATACAATACAATGCAAGAAACACTTTACTGTTTTCATTGCGATTTAAAATTTTCATTTTTTTCTTAAGCCAGACAACATGTCTTCAAAGTATTCTTGGCATTTTTTTCTTCTGCTTACCGGATAAAGATTACTATTGTAATGAAATACATGTCTCAGTTTCAATTTTTTTTTTTTTTTTTTTGCTTTTGGTTGAAACTTGCATCAGTCTTTATTCGATAGTCATACCAAACACACCCCGTAGGAAGCTGAACAATGGAAGCTTTTGAAAGGAGGATGGAGAGCTCAGGTAAGACTTTTAGCGTGCAGACGAAATGACCTTTTTCGCATAAACTATTTAATTGACAATTATTAAATAAGCTATTTTATATATTTCTCGGGAAAAGCGGCTTAAACTTCGGTCAAACTTCCTGTTCGGGTTAACTCATAAATGGTGCTATGCTAGTACATTTATGACGATCGTGTATGCGTTTGTAATCAACGTTTCAACGATGTACGATTATTAACAATAAATGTCAAAAAGTGATCCGCGATTTCCCAATATCGATATATTTTTGTAGGGTAAATATATGCTTTAAAATAGTATCTCTTCCTTGTGCAAAGAAATATCGTAATGGTATTATAAACCCTATACTTTCACTGTGAATAAGTTCTAGGCACTTGTACCAAACAACTGATTTATGTGTTTTAGATAAAAACTGAGAAAACATATTAACATTTTCATAACTTCTACTTTGTCAAAATAGCTAATTGCTTCAAGATTAGTATTACAATCCGTGTGATAAAAGTATTTATATTAAGCTAAATCTTTTATCGTAAAATGTTTAAGTAGTGCTATATCTATTACTGTCCATAAAAGATTATAAAGTGGCGCAAATAACTCTATCAATAGTATCCTATTTTCAAAACTATTTATAATGCGTGTTTTACCTGTGAGACAATAGAGTACCCAGGGGTATCTCTCAAGTATAATGTACGGGGACGTGGGGTCCAAAATTAGTAGCTGAATTAATACTAGGATATCGTCGAAATCCATACACGAATAAATACTATAATAGTATAGCCACCCATAAAAAACTAAAATAAAGTATGAATTCAGCATCTATTAAAATGAGAAAGGGGAAATCTTAAAATCTGCCGTATTAAAATTGTTTATTCACAATAAAATTGAATACTTTCATTCATCTTCTCATAATTTCGATACCAACTGGAAAAGACAATCAAAATTAATACCAGATGAGATGAAAATAGACCCAAATATTTATGAAAAGGGCAAATATGAGTATCAAATAAATAATGGACTTTCTTAAAAAGACAAAAATTCGCTGCACGTCCCCGTATACCAATATATAGGAAGTTAGCCCCCCGGGATAGAATCGCCTATTCTTCAGCACAACAAAAATGAAATAGTGCACATCCCGTTCGCGTTTAAAAGGACTGCATTCCTCTCTCTCTTTTTTAAAATATCGTAATAATAGATACTACTTGTAAGTATTTAAAAAAGAGAATCAATACACAAGGAGAACTTCATCATTCTCCAAGAAACATGAATAAATTGCCATAAATGCAATTAGTTACCATGTCGGAATCGCGGATCACTTTTTAACATTTATTTATATAATAATCGTATATCGTTGAAACGTTTGTCACCATGACGATTACAAACCCATACATACTAGCGTCATACTAGCATAGCACCATTTACGAGTTTACCCGAAACTTAACAATCCAACAGGAAGTTTGACCAAAGTGAAAGCCGCTTCTCCCGAGAAATATATAAAATAGCTTATTTAATAATTGTCAATAAAATAGTTATTGCGAAAAAGGTAATTTGGTCGACACGCCAAAAGTCTTACCCGTGAGCCCTCTATCCTCCTTTCAAAAGCTCACTCCCCTCATCTTCCATTGTTCAGCTTCTTAAGGGGTGTGTTTGGTATGACTATCGAATAATATCCGAAGACTGATGCAAGTTTTAACCCCCCCCCCCCCCAAAAAAAAAAATTGAAACTGATACATGTATTTCATTACAATAGTAATCTTTATCCGGTAAACAGAAGAAAAAATGCCAAGAATACATTATCTTTCTCTCTTTTAAGACCTGTTGTCTGGCTTAAATAATGAATATTTTTATATTTATAAATATGATTTCTGTATAGAATGTAACGTTAGTATACATGGTCCTAGGAATCAAATGTGTATTCAGCTAAAAATATTAACATAACAAACCAATAATTATAAGCTGACGAGACAAGAAGTAATCAGAAGTCGATGGGGTTAGTAGGGTCAGTTAAGTTTTGCAGTAAATTGATTTTCGATATACAGATACGACTTTATTTTTTAAAAAAGTGCGAAATGTATGCACTTTCAAACAGACTGTATGCATTAACACATCAACAGGGCAACATTTATGCATTTTTACTTTGGGATGGGGGGGGGGGGCTCAGGGGCTTACTCTTTGTAAAAAAAAATCAGTAAAGAGCCATAAGTGATCATAATTATTGATCGCAACTATTTCCACAGTTATAAAATCTGCAAGCATAAGGTCAGAATGACATTTTATAACCAAACATGACCACAGATAGCCATAAATGATCATAATTATTAAACGCAACTATTTCGATAGCCATGAAATCTGCAAGCATAAGGTCAGAATGATATTTTGTAACCCGGCCTGATACCAGATCATCATAAACGATCATAATTATTAATCCAAATTATTTCGATAAAATCTGCAAGCATGGAGTCAGAATGACATTTTATGACCCAACCAACTAACAAATAACAATATATGGTCACAATTTGTCATCAAAATTTAACTATAGCTATGAAATTTGCCAGCATTAAGCAAACCAACCCGTATAACCATTGAGGGTCATTATTTTTCATTGCAACTTTTATCACAGCCAAGAAGTTTGAGCCATACTTGACATATTTCCCATAGCCATGATTTGTAAGTTATAATAACCAAATTTCTGGGCCATTTTTTCTGCCTGATTTATATAACCAAACGGTTATCAAGCTAAGGCCCTTTACTTGGAGGGAACTTTGAATATGCTTCTATATGAAATGCAACTATATCTGAGTTTGTTTTTTTTTTGTCGCTTTGAAATTTAAATATTTGAATCATACAATCCATTTTCCCTCCAAATCAATAATCACGCTTCACGCTGAATCTAGGACTAATACATCGGCAAACGAATACCGAAGCAAAAGAACAAGGAAGGGTGAAATTCTAATATAAGTATTAGTCCCAAAATGAATCACTAGACTCAAATTGAAGAATGCTTCGAGGAGACCCATATTGATATAGTATCTATAGAAAAAAGTTCTACAGGCATAATAAAATGAAATTAGGCATTTTTTTTTATTTTCATGATGAAATGCTGAAGTCATGATGTACTTTCAGTTTCATACATAATTTAATCTGAAAGAAAATTAAGAATGTAACCAACAGTGCTTCTTGTGATTATGAAAATATGAAAAAGAAAGGTAATGGGGGTAAATGTAAAGGAGACAACATCCCATCTCCAGGTTAAAGTAAGTAAGAACCGAACCGCGTCAGTCTAAAAAAGAACAATTCAAGGACAATGGCAACGTCGGAAAAACAAAGAAACAAAGACATAACATGAGCACGGCACAGGAAAGAAAATGAAGACACGCACATAACAATATGGACTCAATAAAAACCAATGGGTGAGATCAGATGCACCGGTAGAGTAAGCATCTCCTGCTTCTGATAAGACACCCACCGTGTTGAACATGTCAACTCCGGTAGTAAAGTGATATCCGGTAGAGGAAAACAAACTTTAGTGGCAAAAAGAAAGATCTGTTGTCATCCCATAGTGGTCCACAAGATCGTGATGTCGACCATAAAACTTCTGTAGAGATGACCTCAAGTTATGCGCAACATACCCTTGGTTAAGTAGCCTATTTGTAAGCAACCGAGGTCTATCAAGATAGTCACTGTATCGACCACAGGCCCTTGAGTAGCGAATGAGTTGGGAGATGTGAACTCCGTACGCCGGTGCTTTTGGAATGTTGCTACAAAGAAAAGGGAAGTTGACTATTGGAAAAGTGAAGTCATCGCGTTTGTCATATAGCCTTGTTTGTAGTGTACCTGTGTTGTCAATTTCAAGATGAAGGTCAAGGAACGAGGCCAATGTGGAAGCACCCGCAGTATCCTTAATTTCGAGCTTTTTTGGATAGATAAGATGGTGTAAATCACCAAAGCGAGGATTATTTAGTGATAACATATGATCTATATAACGGAAGCTGAAATTAAAGGACTGGGCCAGCTTTTTATTTTTATTTTGAAGAAGCCCTTCGATGAATTCAGCTTCATATGAGTGGAGAAATAGATCGGCTAAAAGAAGTCCACAGTTTGTGCCCATTGGAATTCCGATAGTCTGTTGAAAAACAAGTCCTCCAAACTCTCACATTTTAATCACTTCTTCCTCTGTATATTTTTTCTGTGATTCTGCGTCGTATTTTACAAAGTATTCTTGTTCTCTGCCTATAAAAATGTACATATATCTTCGTTCACCGTTCTTGCGGGAGAAACATCCATGAATTAAATCTTTCAGCCGTGATTTTTAAAACTACCCAAAACAAAGCATCAAGGGGTCACCCTACGGTCTTCAACACAGCGAGGAACGTCACATCATATAGCAAGCCATAAATGGTCCAAGAAAAGGTAAAAAGTGAATGAATCAATGGAAACAAACCACATCAAATAACCCGAATATCAAGAAACTAAAATTTTACAAGAAGACAAGGACAAGCCAATAACCAACATATTCCTGGCTTGGGACAGGCGCAAACCTTGCGATGGGGTTAAACTCGTTTTCTTGGATCCATCCCCTCCCCTGTGTGTGGTGAATGGCTGAAAAATAAATACACAAAAATACACAAAAGTTAACGCCTACAATGACTGAATCCCATGTCATAATTCATAAGGAAACTACACAACAAAAACTCAAATGGACAAAACGAACGTGGGACAGCGGGACTTGGTACTTGCACTAACAAAATGTAGGGTTAAACGGTTCATGGTTAACCAAGCCTCCTATTTCTCTATCCCATTTCCCTATAGTATAATGCACTTCCAAATTACACCAAAAACGGGTAGATAATTAACTACAGACTTCCTTAAAGAAAAAAAAAGAGAGAGACAAAAACCTAATATGGAAAGAAAGGTCAAGGAATGCTCGCCGCTTATCTGCCGACTGACCCGAGAAGCCTGGTATGCTGGTTTCACTACGGGAACTATTTGTTGTTTTTTTTTCTTTTACTTTTTATTTATCTATTTATGATTTGTATTTTTTTTTATTTTCTGCCTACGCTGTATGTGACAGTTTTTTCATATAACCGACGAAGTGCACATAGACTACTGGAGTTTACTAAGACAAAAGAAATGCAAGTCATGACCGAGTTCGCTGAGCGAAACACAAAGGTCACTCAAACATCCTCCTCTTTTAAGGTTTGAACCAAATATTAGATACTATCATTATTTTTCGTTTTCTCTTAAAACCTACTCATAGAAAATGAAAACAACTGCAGTAGAATAGTGAAAAACGAAACACAAGGGGCTAAAAATAGATAAATCGCCATGTTTAGATAACCTTCATCGAAGAATTATAAAGGAACTAGCAAATATAATAAAAAAGCATTAAAAATAATTTTCGATCAATCAATTAGAAAGGATATTGAACCACATGAATGGAAATTAGCTGGAATTAGTGCAATATAAAAAAGTCAAGTACAAATAACTATAGACCTATTCGTCTCACTTCAAGAATCTGCAAAACTATGGAGAAAATTATTAGAGAGTATGGAAAGAATTTATTAGATAAATATTTATTGAAAGAAATTATTTTCAAAAAAGCAATCTGGTTTCAATCCTGGAAGATCAACTACACTTCAGCTATCGGAAATACTTGACAAATGGACAGGAATAATCCGTAAAGGTCAGGATATTGATGTTATGTATTTGGACTTCCAAAACGCGCTTGATAAGGTTTTTACCATGGTAATTGTGTTAATTCGCGATGTTGAACAGATGTAGCTATATCTTTCCTTTTTTCGTAAAACTGTCTCACTCAAAATCAATAGGTCAATTAATCAATACATAATTCGTGTAGATATCCAGTGATGTTCATTTTTTACTCGTTGTGAAACATCAGTTTTTTTTAATGTATCTGATTTTGTTTGAAATCATATAATGGTAACAATTGACTAAGATGTTTGTCCTAGACAAAATAAATTATTTAAGTACTGGTACTAGGTAGAGTTCTAATACATAAGTGGTCTTCGAGACCTCATATTGTAATCAAATATTTTTGAATTCCAAGTGATTGAAACATTTGTCCTAAACTAAATAAAGTAGTAAAGTACTGTTGCTAGGCAGGATTCCCAAAATAAGTGGTCTTTGCGACTTTCAGGAAATATGCCAAAATTGGAATCGAATAATTTTTGAAATCCAAAAGATGAAAACGTTTGTCCTTAATAAAGCAAATCATTTTAGTATAGTTGCTAGGAAGAATCTAAAAAAGTAGTCTTTAAGACTTTCAGCAAATTAACCAAAAATGGAACAACCTTTCAGAAGTCTAAGTTTTCAGAATTTCGTTTATTACCAAACATTTGTCAGATTGTAAACCTATTGTACATCTTCAGACTATATGCAATAATTCTGCAACGAATTTAAAACACTAAATCTAAAAATGTAGGAAGAGTTTGCGTCACATGCTACATGTGTCAAAATCCACATCTTTGAACCTTTGTCAAAATCGACATCTTTGGGCCTCTTGTTTGAACCAAGATTAAGATAAGAAAAAAATCCGAAACCTTATTGCGCATCTACAGACTATATGCAACAATTCTATAACAAAATTAAATCCCTAAATCCCAAACGATAGGAGGCATTTTGGTCGCATGCAACATGTGTCAAAATCTACATCTTTGGGCCTCTTGTTTCATCAAAACCAATATGAAAAATCCCATGGCTTATTGTGCATCTGCAGCGTACGGGCCACAATTCTATAACAAAATTAAAATCCTAACTCCAAAAATGCAGGAGTAGTTCGTGTCACATCGTGCTAGACAGACGGACAGACGGAGTCGCTAACAATATCCCCGAACTTTCTTCAGAAAGTGCGGAGATAAATCTTTTGGTTGTTCTATCGTTATCTTTTTTCTGCATATATCACCAGTAAGGGATGAAAAGTCGAAAATTAAAAATCACATGTTTTATTTAATAAAAAAAGCAGGGTGTCAAGAAAAATAATCACATCTTGTTGGATTAAAAACAAGACAATATTAATTAACAAATCAGGTACTACTACATGAATTTAAATGATGGTGTTAAGGATTATGTGACAAAAAAAATAATTTCGTATTCCATGGTCTGTTACGTTATGCATTTCTAAAGATATAAAAATGGTTTTAGTCCAGCAAGTAATGTTGTAGCTTCAATAAATTTCCAAATGATTACCGAAGCAATGGGCAAAATCGTATATCCAGAATGCATTGCAATATAAGGATTACATACAGAAACAGAATGTAAATGACGAAGACGAAACAAACAGTACATAAAACAAACGCCACAAAATATAAGGCACTAACGGTGTGAACCCCTTAAAAACAGGAGTGTCATCAGGTGCCGGAAAGGTGAGCATGACCTGCTTCACATGTGACACCCGTCACACAGTTAGTAAAAATGTATGTTATTGAAAGATCTGATGAGTAGCTGATTGCAAATGTCATTTTCTAACCCTAGACAGACCCAACTTAAATCCATGGTACATGTTACTTCTCTAACCCTAAAACAGCACCAAGGTGAGGGTTTGATAAAAAATTATTCATTCAACTCTTCAGGATTCAGACAATTACAAGGACAATCTCTGCCACAAACATATTCGACGAAGACAAAACTAAAATATAACAGTTTGATATACAAGACAACACAGAAAAAGAAAGCACTATCAGTGTGAACTCCCACTGAAAACCGGGAGTGTCATCAGGTGCTCCGGAAGGGTAAGCATGACCTGCCTCACATGTGACACCCGTCACACTGCGAGTGAAAAGTCCGGTGTAATGTCAAATTCGGTAAGTGTCAATCCAGTAATATCTCGGGGTCTATTGAAATATGTCCGTCTTCATTTGTGATACAGACACATTGTAACGATCAGTTAATTCGTGATGACGACCATAAAACTTTTTGAGTGACAGTAGTAACGGTGATTGAACTTAACCCTGGCTAAGTAGCTTTTGAGATAGTAATTTTGCTCTGTTGACGAAATCGACGTACACATTACATGCATAAGCGAATGGCCTGTGAAATGTAGACTCCATATGCCGGAGACGTGGGTATATTACTACTCAAAAGTGGGAAGTTCACAATTGGAAAGTTAAAATCATCACGTTTGTCATAAAGTTGGGATTTCAACTGACCCGATTTGTCGATATAAAGGTAAAGATACAGGTATGATGCTGATGTTGGTGTATCAGTTGTTTCTTTAATGTCCAGTTCATTTGGGTAGATGGGATGTAGATAATCCTTAATTCCTTAAATCGAGGATTGTTTAAAGATAAAACATCATCTGAAATTAAAGGACCTGGCTAGATTTTTCTCTTTCTTCTCGACAAGCTCTTGTATGAATCTGGCTTCATACGAGATTAAAAACAAATCTGCCAGAAGTGGTGTACAATAAGTCCCCATTGGTATTCCAATTACCTCTAAATTCGACAAATATATTGTCAATTAAAAATTCCAGCATGCTAATCACATCCTCCTCAGTATACCTTTTGGTTGAGTCACTGTGGTTTTTGACAAGATATGCTTTTTCTTTACACAAAACCAAATACGACTATTTTTTTACCTTTTTTTTTTTGGTATAGAAAGACTGATGAATGAGATCGCGGAGTACTGATTTCATGTGGAAGAGTTGTGTAAAGTGTTGAAAAATTAAATGTTTTAATACTTTTGCAAAAATCAAGAGGTCTGTTGAAGATAGATATTCTAATTAATCCTTTGAGTTCTTGAGAATCCACATCTGACTAACACCGCTTGTTGAGTATGTTTTTTCACAGTAAATCTTTAGGCCATCTATGACTGCGGAGGCCATCTTTGAATTAATGGATGCAAGTCATACAAATCAAGTTATCAAAAATATCTGTAATTCAATGTATTAATCAGTCATGTATAAATCTTTATCAACTATTCTTTTTGTCTTCACCAATTTGTATACATACAAATAACTAAATACCGAAGTAACTGTGAATTTATGTCTCTTCAGTGCACATAACATCTAAACGTTTGGAAGACGATAAACCCAAAGTTGTTTAAAAACTGATAGAGAAAAAATAACCAATGTGATCTAAATGTAACGACAAAGTCAGCTAAGGACAGAGCTTTGCATGGGGAAGATACTCCTTGGTTTTCAGCAAAATTTCAAAAATTTACATATTGTAAGGTTCCAAATAGAATCGGCTTTCGGGTCAGTATCTAACTACTGGGCTGGTGAATACTAACAGTCCACCAGCAGTGACATCGACCCAGTGGTAACAAATAACTAAATACTGAAGAAACTGTGAATTTAAATTCTGCGTATACGCATTTCGGCAATTTATGTTTCTTCAGTGTAGATAAAATCTAAACGTTTGGAAGACAATAAACAGATAGAGAAAAAAAGAACAAATAAACAATATGATCTAAATGTAAACCCCAAATCAGCTCAGGGCAGATTGTTTTGGAATGACCATCTTAATGTCAAATTATTAGAAACTCTATATGTTCATGATATTTACTAAGAATAAAATTAACATTTCATCATCCATACATAAATCTAATTTTTAAAAACATGCATAAGGCTACATATGAAAAAGAAAGGAAATGGGGTAAATGTCAAGGAGACAACATCCAATATCCAGGTTAAAACGACCCAAAACAAAGCATCTAGGGGTCACCGTACGGTCTTCAACACAGTGAGGAACCTCACACCATATAGCAAGCCCTAAATGGCCCCAAAAGGGTAAAAAAAGTGGATAAATCAATGGAAACAAACCACATCCAATAACCCAAATATCAAGAAACTAAAATTTTATAAGAAGACACGGACAAGCCAATCAGCAACATATTTCTGACTTGGGACAGGCGCAAAAATTGCGGTGATTCATAAATCCTTTAATTCCCTCATTGTCAAACAATGTTTTTCTGACGAACACTTTCTTGGTCATTTTACAGGTTAATTGCATAATGCATGTGTGTACAATATATGTTGAAAATTGATTTTATAGAGCTTTGAAATATTCAACATACACACAGGAATTACACACCGCAGTGAATAAGCAAATTCAAGAGAACAATTGCAGCTTACACATAGGAAAAACACAGCGCAATGAAAAATGCCAATTCAAGTGAACAAAAATGAGAAAATAAATTAAAACCATAAAAAGTACCAATGGCTGCTCCGGGGAGGTCAGGATATTTTGCTTAGTCCACAATTTGGTTGAAAATTGACATGTTAGAGTATTTTGAACGATATTTTCAATGTTTGATGACGATCTCGTACCCATTTGAAGAAGAAACATGTATGTAGCATAGTTTGTCAACAACAACAAAAATAAAACCAAATCAATTTTTAAATATCTGGCGCAGAATGGCAATATACACTTAAGGTTTAACACCACTAATTCAGTCTCCCATAGACTCCCATGTTAAATTGAGCATGTTTCAAATTTTGTAGAAATTTTACTAAAAGTTTAAATGAAGTGACACGTGTCTCAACTTAAAGAGGCATCTTTCAAGAAACCGCCATGAGAAAATCTACCCCCCTTAACTTGCATATAAGAAAGAACTGGTTCCCGGAAGTGAACAACACAAGGATCGGTACTTCCTGCTTGAATTTGACAGATAAAAATCCTCCGCCGCCAATGCCCATAAACTTTTTATTTCTTGACAAAATAATATAAATTTAGACTCAAAAGAAGCCTTACAATATAAACTTTCCAATTAAATAAGATTCAGCTGCCAACACTTTGAATATGTAACAAAATAAACACTATATTGGAACTATATCGTCTCCTATAAGGACTAAATTCACATATGTGCCCGACTGGTTTCCGAATTAGTGGTGTTATACCTATAACAGAAAATAATGGCCCGTAGATCCATTACTGCTTTTATTTCGTCTTCTACAATGTATATGTAACGTAAAACACCTAATTTCAGATGAAAAAATCCATAATTACAAAATTTATGGGCTGAAATAAAAACGTGCATATCAGTGCTTTTGCACTTGGATTTTCGGAATTTTCATACTATTGCATTATCGGATCTATTAAAGGTTATTAACTGCATTTTAGAGGAGTGAACTTCTAAAATGTAACTTATTTCATGCTTAAAATACGTTGAAAACAAACATTGATATCTAGTCTTAAGATTTGAGACCTATCGTTTTATGAAAAAATTGCTACACCAACACCCCCCCTTTTTTTCATCGGTGGTGCAAAACTGCGTGTGTTATGACTTTCTATGGGCAAAAATTGCTCGCTTATGGATTTTTTCAGGTAACCACAGCTGACTTGAGTCTGTTTATGCGATTCTGAGGAATTAAACCAGTTTAATATCCTCTAAATAAGATGTAGTAGCCGTGAGACCAACTCCGGCGTATCATTGAAATGGCAAATTGGAAGGTCCGAAAATCACTCCAAATTTCCTTTACTCAATGCATTTTTTTCTCTTTCTTTATCCAAACACATTCTTTGCTGTATTCTCAAGTCACGTTTCGGCTTTTGATCGATACACAATGCATATTTCGGTTTTACAATGCGTATTTCAACTGTTTGCGTAAAATCCGTAAAATTATTACGTAACATCGGTTTTAATGTCCAAATATGGTATTCCAAAGCCTTTGACAACAAAATAAGTTGAAAATCGTCAATATGGGTCCAACTTGATTGTTAGGTATCAAAATAAGCAGCTTTTGAAGGAAATCCGATTTTTGTGATTTTTTGTATTACAGAAAATAATGGCCCGTAGATCCATTACTGCTTTTATTTCGTCTTCTACAATGTATATGTAACGTAAAACACCTAATTTCAGATGAAAAAATCCATAATCACAAAATTTATGGGCTGAAATAAAAACGTGCATATCAGTGCTTTTGCACTTGGATTTTCGGAATTTTCATACTATTGCATTATCGGATCTATTAAAGGTTATTAACTGCATTTTAGTGGAGTGAACTTCTAAAATGTAACTTATTTCATGCTAAAAATATGTTGAAAACAAACTTTGATATCTAGTCTTAAGATTTGAGACCTATCGTTTATGGAAAAAATGCTTTACCATCACCCCCCCCCCTTTCCATCGGTGGTTCAAAACTGCGTGTGTTATGACTTTCTATTGGCAAAAATTGCTCGATTATGGATTTTTTTAGGCAATCACAGCTGACTTGAGTCTGTTTATGCGAATCTGAGGAATTAAACCAGTTTAATATCCTCTAAATAAGATGTAGTAGCCGTGAGACTAACTCCGGCGTATCATTGAAATGGCAAATTGGAAGGTCCGAAAATCACTCCAAATTTCCTTTACTCAATGCATTTTTTTCTCTTTCTTTATCCAAACACATTCTTTGCTGTATTCTCAAGTCACGTTTCGGCTTTTGATCGATACACAATGCATATTTCGGTTTTACAATGCGTATTTCAACTGTTTGCGTAAAATCCGTAAAATTATTACGTAACATCGGTTTTAATGTCCAAATATGGTATTCCAAAGCCTTTGACAACAAAATAAGTTGAAAATCGTCACTATGGGTCCAACTTGATTGTTAGGTATCAAAATAAGCAGCTTTTGAAGGAAATCCGATTTTTGTGATTTTTTGTATTAGGTATAACACCACTAATTCAGTCTCCATAGACTCCCATGTTAAATTGAGCATGTTTCAAATTTTGTAGAAATTTTACTAAAAGTTTACATGAAGTGACACCTGTCTCCACTTAAAGAGGCATCTTTCAAGAAACCCCCATGAGAAAATCAACCCCTTAACTTGCATATAAGAAAGAACTGGTTCCCGGAAGTGAACAACACAAGGATCGGTACTTCCTGCTTGAATTTGACAGAAAAAATTCCTCCGCCGCCAATGCCCATAAATTTTTATTTCTTGACAAAATAATATAAATTTAGACTCAAAAGAAGCCTTACAATATCAACTTTCCAATTAAATAAGATTCAGCTGCCAACACTTTGAATATGTAACAAAATAAACACTATATTGGAACTATATCGTCTCCTATAAGGACTTAATTCACATATGTGCCCGACTGGTTTCCGAATTAGTGGTGTTATACCTAAACATACTGTGAGAGTTTCAATGAATTTCACCGAGTGGTCTAGGAGGAGTTGTCGCCATATAGTGTGTATCCCTATGGCGGACGGAATATCGAACGAACGGACGAACGGACACCATGATCATTATATACCGCCCGTTAAAGCGGGGGTCTAAAAACTGTAAGCAAAGCTCATTTATACCCCCTCCTCCATTTAATTACAGAGGTAAACAAATCAACAATTGAAAAATAAAGTCAAATAAAATTTTTAAATAGCTGGTGCACAATGGCAATTCCGTGAAAGTTTCATTTCACTTAGTGGTCTAGGAGGAGTTGTCGCCACAAAGTGTGGACCCTTACAGAGGACAGGATAACAAACGGACTGTCGAACGGACACCATGATCACTACATACCGCCCGCTTAATCGGGGGTATAAAGAACATTTGTCTTGGACTTATTGAAGCATATAATTTAGGTATGTTAACAATAATTCCATAAAGTTGTTATCGATTCAGACCATAAGATTTTCCGGGTGAAGTCCTGAATTTTATTATTCATTGTATTAAAATATTTTATAATGGATAAAATGATTAATTTCCCATAGTTTCCAATGTTAAAATTAGCTTCTGCGCTAACGGCCATGTTTTTTACAGTTCGGCACGTAATGATGAAATGATCAATCTTAGTAAAAGAGCTTCCATACTTTCTTTCTGTAAAGTGTGATTGAATTGGTTTCAGTGGCTTCAGAAGAGAAGACACAAATGTGATTTTTTTCATAGGCTCCTATGTTAAACCTCTGTTCCATACTGGCGGCCATGTTTTTTTGACGAAATAAGCAATCTTAGCAAAAGAACTTCCATACATTATTTCTAATAGGTTTGGTTGAATTGCCTTCAGTAGTTTAAGAGGAGAAGATGACAATGTGATTTTTCTCATAGGATCCTATGTTAAATCTATGTTCTGCGCTGACGGCCATATTTTTTTACGGATCGGCACGAAACGGGCAATCTTTGTAAAGGGTCTTCCAAACATCATGGCCTTTAAAGTTTGGTTGAATTTGCGTCGGTAGTTTCTGAGGCGAAGATGAAAATGAAATGTTTCCAATAGTGTCCTATGTTAAGCCTATGTTCCGCGCTGGCGGCCATGTCTTTTGAGGGATTGCCACGAAATTGGCATTTTCGTAGAAGACCGTCAATACATCATTTTTATAAAGTTCTATTGAATTTGCTTCGCTGGTTTCAGAGAAGATGAGAATGTGAAAAGATAACGAATGATGGACGGACGGACGACGGACGCCAAGTGATGCTAATTGAAATAAAAAAGAAATAATTACAAACTTCAATCTATAATTTAGATTTATTCATGCATACGTAATTTAGTTGCATTAGTTTTCCCGTGATAAAATGACTATGCTGCCTTAGTCTTAAATTTATTTCATATATCACTTTTAAGCACAAAGTTTGTATAATCTCAAAATCATTTTTGAAATTGAATACTACTAAAATCCCTAAATCAACAGTATAGAATATATATATACATGTAAATTAAAAGAACCATAAATGTGTCATATATTAAAAAGTGTAGTATGGGATACTAGCAAATATTTTGAACAAGATTCTCCAATTCACTCAGTTGAAAGGCTCCAAGGGATCATTCCAGTTGTGGTTAAACTGACTACCCATAAACTGGGGAAAATTACCATTTACAGGAAGTGGCCGAAATATCTTCAAATGTAGATAGTCGTCGTTGCCAGGGTGATAACCTGAAATATAGGTCAATAATTGAATTGAATAAGCAAAATGTATTGACCTTCTTCTTTGTGTGTTTCCAATTTTTCCAAACAACAATTTGCAGTACTAATTTTATTTTACACACACATATTTATAACACATGATTATCGCTGTACAATCTTTAAGACTTATATTATTTTATTTTGTTGGTGATGTATTGGCATGTTTCGACGATCCAAGCAGAACAGTTTACACTAGTTGTAATCCTTTTAAATTAAAGCCTTTAAGATCACAGCAACTGGCGACATTTGCAAAATCCATGGCAGTTTATCATGAAAATTGGAAAGAGTTATCCATGTCAATACTTGCTCTTTTCGCAAACCACAGTACGTGTATCTAGTTGAAACTTTAAATTTCCTCAACCTATGTATTAACTTGAATCAAAACCAAATTAATGAACAGAGACAAAAGGACTACATCATACATTTCAGTGTCACTGGTATATACTGTACTAAAAGTCCCCATTGATTAAGAGGGAAGGAGGTAGGCTAATAAAAATTCTAGATGAAAAAGGTGAAATCCAGTTTTTGCATTAATTTGAATATGATAATGGTTTTTAACAATGCCCATAGACAGGTTTAAATTATTTAAATAAATTATGTACTATTCACTTCAGTCTTTGCTTAGACTTCTAGAATAAGTCCATGTTGTGTGCATCCAATCAGATATAGCATTTTGTTTTTAGTTAATATATTTTTGTTTTGTTCAATTTGTTTTAGTTTATATACCGCGGGATGTTATCCTTGCCAGAAAAATTATGCGCTTTGTCCGTATATATCAAACTCAGGCATTTTTACAGACTTTCGTGGAATATATACAAAGTCAAAAATTACATTAATTGTAATTTAAGCGAGAACGTAGTGTATGCAATTTATTGTTTAAAATGCAATTCTTATGTTTATGTTGGAGAAACGTGTGAATCATATCAAAGAAAGCTATTGAACTTTTATAGACATCGGAATAGGTACGACGACCCAGTGGTCAAACATTTTCACACGAATGACCAAACGCTTAATGATTTCCGGGTACGGATCATAGAAACATTAACTGGGGGTGAAACATATAGAAAGACGCAAGAAAATTTATGGAAAAATACATGTAAATTACGTACTTATAAGCCTTACGGGATAGATACTAAAGAATAGTAACACTTTATAGCTTTAGCACTTCAGTATTTTATTACAGTGCAATAGTGTGGAGTTTTTTTTTGTTTATTATTTTTAACTGTCATGGTCGGTATATTTTTACGTATTTGTGTATATTGTTATGTTTTTATGTCGATAATGAAGGCCGGTGGCACGGCCGTTAGCTACGTCAATGTGAAATAGCCATCGTGTCTTTGTTACATACATAATAGACTGTGAAAAACTTGGCAATCTTAATCAAACAAACAAAGTTAAAATTCTTTTCGAACTGCCATAAAAGGTAAAACAATAAATATATACACATGTCAAAACGTAAAAATATGATTAAAAATAAGACAGAGGTGGGGATAGGATTGATGTCTTCAAAGGGCCGTGGAAAAGAAACAAAATGCCTGAAATGTGAAGTGTTGAGTCACAGGTTGAATACGGGTAAAATAATTTGA
This sequence comes from Modiolus philippinarum, assembly GCA_002080025.1. Taxonomy (NCBI): domain Eukaryota; kingdom Metazoa; phylum Mollusca; class Bivalvia; order Mytilida; family Modiolidae; genus Modiolus; species Modiolus philippinarum. The sequence continues at coordinate 78,432 of MJUU01001745.1, forward strand.
CGTTCCCTGTTTAGAGCAAGGACCAAAAGTGGGTTGAAAAGATAAATGGGTAGGGGTAGGATTTTTAGCCCTCTACACGAGAACAAAATTAACCATTAAGAAATATATATTAAAGAAGTATTTAAATTAAAAAATATAATGTAAAATTAAATAAAATTGAAGATACAATGTACCAGTTCAATGATTCTACACTAAACACTAGTTTTTATATTGATACCTTTGGGATTTTGGGTACCCAGAGTGAATGTAATTTTTTGTTGTACCTGTTGTCACTGTTGTCGTGAATTGTCAACCTGAGTAAGGACGGTCCGCTTATGTCTTCCATGGAATGTTGGCGAAACCTGAAATGGTTACCGAAGGGTGTGTCTTTGTGAGCTGTTACGGATCGAAGATGCTCAGCAAAGCGATAATCCAGTCTGCGACAGGTATCACCAACATATATTTTGTGACAACGTCTACATACTATGGCAAATATCACATTCTTGGTTATACAAGTATAACCAGAACTGATTTTGTAAGAACCATCAAGAACCTTGATGAATTCCGTTTCCATAGTGAAAAGAAGGGACAAGTTCGACAGATCTTTCTTTTTGGCAATTTTATATTTTCCCCAGGATAAGCATGTAAATCTGCTCATACAGGTCTTAAAAAATAACAGCATAGATAACAGTATATATAGTTTAAATACAAGAGGTTCAGGGATCATTGTCGTTTTCAATAGCCAGTTCTCTGGTTTACAAATTGTAATCTAATATCGACTTTTGTAAAAGAATTTGTAATTTAGATGACGGAACTTTCAGGCAATATTTTCTTTCTCCATTGTAATAAACATGACAGAAGGGTGTCTTGTTTTTGAACATTTATTTTCCAAGATTGGAAATAATTAAGGTCTTCACCACATGTGAAAGACCTTACTGTATTTCTTCTGATTATTATTATTATTCTTTTTTTTCCGCGGCCAAAAGAGTAAAAGTGTCGCAACATATCAGTTTGATACTTGGTCATATTATTCGGCTTAGTGAGGGGTCGAAGCCACTGACAGCCTGAAACCGATCTATTTTTAGTAACGGAGTTATCTCCCCAAAGACCGAAAACCTTGTTATCATGTTTGCTCAAAAACCGTAACCGATATCAAAATTCTGATGTGGGGAAAATGTTGGATTCATCCTCAGGATGTTTCGTTATGCCAAAAAAAAATTTGGGGTCGCGACCCCGGTTACGCGTTTTTGACCCGATTAATGCCGATTTCTCAAAGTTGTCGGATTTCAATGAAATTTGGTTTCCAGGTAGCTTTCATGGTCCTGATTACAAATATGGGGTCAAAGATTTTTTTTCATCCGCCATTTTCAAAATGGCCGCCATTCGAAATTTTGTTATCGCGATATCTCGAAAACGATAAAAAATTTGTGAAAACATTGTGTTGCAAAAATACTCCTCTCATAAAGATCTACATTTCTGGTTGGTCAAAAAAAAAATTTCGTCCGCCATTTTCAAAATGGCCGCCATTCGAAATTTTGTGATCGCGATATCTCGGAAACGGTAAAAAATTTCTGAAAACATTGTGTTGCAAAAATACTCCTCTCATAAAGATCTACATTTCTGGTTGGAAATTTATCTTGATAGAGATTTTTTCAAGAGTACATTTAATCCGTAACCCTTCATTCTTCATTCGTGTAAAAATCAAACATTTTGATATTATTATAAGCTTTTTGTTTTGGTTATTTTCCACCATATTACGTCCAAAATATTGTTTTAATAATTAAAACAAGTTAAGCTTTTTTAAAAAGCTTCCCGGTTTATAGCCATCAATACATTTATTGGGCATATATATATATGAAACAAAAAAATAATTGGAGTGATTGTTCAATCTGGGATAAAATGTACTACATCCTGCTAAGCTCACCTCGTTGTACTGTATTGTCTACATTTATTGACAAATATATACAACAATTAGTTTTACAAATATACTGGCATCCCTAAGAGCAACGAATCCATACCCGTGTGTATGGATATAAATTGTAAAAAATGCTTTATATCAAAATATTAAATTTCAACCTGTTAAACGATATTTTTTGAAATATTCAAACAATCGTTGGTTTAAAGCTGCGACAAAACAGTTTCTTTAGTGTTCGGAACCGTAGATATAAAATTATGCACATTTCCCATATCGGAAGCCCTCAGGATAGATAATAATACCAGAGGAAATCTGCTGATCGGATCAGATTCCGACCTTTTTAAAATACAGATTGACGGATTCCTAAAGCTACCATGGCAACCGGGAATAAAGAAACGATTGCCTTTCCCTATACCAGTTGACTCCAATATAGCTAGTTTGGGTATTTGTCGTCCCTTACTTGTCCATGGTTGTATTTCGCAAACTGATTACACTGAAGGCAATGACAATGTAAATCAGTTTATAGTTAAATTCAAGTTTTTCCAATGTATCCTCGAATGGTTTATATCGATGTGCAAATCAGCGGGATTACGGATACGACGCACATCATTTAGCACCAGTATTACGCGGGAACTTCTGACCAATGAGCAAGCTTTGTTTTCGTTTCTGCAGACATGCTTGCAGCGAACCATTCTAGTACCCGATTTCCATGGAAACCGGGAATGATAGACAAATCATACCTACTTATCATGCATATATAATTAGGTCAGACAGGAAACATTAAAACTTTTTATAGTATCTTTTTTTATTTTACCTGGTCCACTAGAGCTTGAACTTCTACAGTGGGTAGCCGTGGATTACCATAACCACCAACTATGATTGGAACATGTGTCATCTTAAAACAGTTGTCTTTTCAATCTAGGGGCTATTCAATTTTCAGGACTTGTCCGTAAACTGCAAAAAAAATATATCTCTATTTTGAAGTCAATTATAATATAAGAGTAAAAACATAATCTCTGCAATATCAGGATACATTTTTATTGCTTTTATTTGTCTTGCAGAGTATACCTGTAGAAATGGTATCCGACCCATCATACAAGATGGCGTTTAACTTGGATACAAGTCCGTAGCAAGTAAATCATCACATAGCCATGGATGCAGTCATATACTGTTAAACTCGTGAATCAGACTTAATATCTTACAAAAATTTAGAGTATTTCCAATGTTTACAGATATTTCCTCTATCACAGATTTTTGCCCCTCAACACGTAATCAATTTTTGGTTAAAATATCAAATGGCTCATGTTTTTGAGAATCATAATGAATTAAGATCTTTTTGGAACAAAGTTATTGGAACGTCCTTTTTCACTAAAAGAACTTCAACTTCAAATGATTGCTATAAGTTACATGCAGAAAAATACAGGTTTGTAAAGGTTTCAGGAAATTATCATACTAGTAATTGGTATAGAAAAAAATCGTAATGTTATAACTGTAAATGTTTATTTTTGCCAAATAAAATTTACAACAATGTCTTTTCTTTAAAAAAAAAATAGTAAACCTCAAAGAGTTTTAGAAAATTTAGCAATATTAGATCCAGGATTTTTGCAATCTCATTCATCAAGATAATTATTAGTCCTGACAGGACTTAAAAAATATATAGTTGCTTGTTAAATATCCAACGATGTTTTGGAGTTTCGGGGAATTTAACAAAATCTGTGGTCAAATTTTCAATTCGTAGTTTTCAGGTTAATTGCTGATAATTTATGATATAATGCTGAAATTTCAAAACTTATTTTTACTTGAATTTGACATTACCTGCTTTTACCCTGAACCGACTCACTGACAGTGTGATGGGTACTGTATACGGAACACATCTTTACCAATCCGGAGCATCTGATGTCGCTCTCTGTTTTCATGGAAATTCACACTGTTTGTGCTAATTTTGAATTTTGTGCCTTTTTCCTCTTGTTTCGTAAATGTCTCATATATTTGTTTCTTGTTTTCTCTTTTTCTGCCATTTCTCTGGACTTAGATTTTTGTTTTTACCTTTTTTACCTATCGGTATAGTACCTTCGCTATTTCATATTAAAAAGATACCAAAATCGAAATTCAAAAACTTAGATGTGGATCTATAGAACTATTTCAACTACTCCACTTTAGTCTTAGTACCGGTACCGGAGTATTCAGCTATTTTGCATTCCTGCTTTTTTTTTTTTTTTTTTTTTGATTGATATTTTTCATTAAAAAAGGTCATTCCCAAATCACTGAATATATTTGGAAGGAGCCGAAATCCAAAGGGGTAAAAGACAAACCACAGTACTGACTTGGTACAGTACTTTTAAAAGAAATGGTGATTTAAACCGGTTTTACCTCCAATTCCATAAAATTGCGATATTGTGATAGAAAAGAATGCACAATTTTTCCGCTACAACCCAAGTAATTGGTCCATTTCTCTTGATTTATTTGTTTTACATATGAAGTTCCGGATGATCTGTGTGTTGTGAAATAATTTGAAATAAAATAAAAATAAGGGAGATATTTTTTTTAAATCCTTCACAAAGATATTACTATGAAAGATGCAATTTTGTGATATATTTAGAAAATAAGTACGATGGCCAAATTCCTTTTTCTTCTCAGAGAGTTCGATACAAAGGCTACCGATGTTTCTGATTGATAAAACTTCTATTGGATGAAACTAAAGTATTTTAGAAAAATGATACTTTTTTTACATTTCAGCTAGAAATGAGGCATTTGATGATGATAATTGTGATCTTATACGGCTGATGTCCCCCATTTTGTATTTAAGTTTTTGCATTCTCTTATAACATGGAAGAACATACTCTAGTGCAATTTGTATAGTGTGGTTCTAAGTTTCTTTTTTATATTTTATAGTTCCAGAGTCAGTTGAAAATAGATACATACGTAGAGACTGCATTACCTAATCCCAACTTTCTCTAGTATATTTCATATCGTTAATTTCCCATCCCACCTGCATATATGTATTTAAGCTTATTAGCTAGAGATTCTTCCAGATACAGGGGCCACTTAACAAACAAACGCAGAAGATATTCCTCCAAGAATATGAGAAGAAATGCTTGAAATCAACACTCTGTAAATTCTATGGTCGCCATCACGGGTTTGTTTACCAGTATGATGTAAGAGGCTCATAACTTGCGATTGACTATTTTACATTTGACTAGCATTCACTCATTTAATCAAAACTATCGAACCTGACTTGTTCCTAGTAACGATTTAAATCTTAACATATCATTTGGAACATGACGGGTGATGCATGTATAGCAGGAAATGCTTACACTCCTTAAAGATTTCATATTGGCAAGATCATATGTCATAGTTGTATCTGTTGGAAGGAAAATTAGACTAGAATGTCGGCTGGCTATACTTCCTTAAACAATAATTTTACAACAACGATATCTGCTGCCTCAGAGAAATTAACTTTTTAAGGGAGAATGAGCTATTTTATCACCTTCCAATACTATTTTTATATAGTTCAATGCTTATTAGCAGGTACAGGAAAACTTGAGACAGAGCCGTTTCCTGCCATAATTTTGACATCTTAAATATTAAAATTTTGTAATTTATCTTTCTCTTTTCAGTCCGAAAAGTCATTGTGTGAAATTATCTCCCTTCTAAACATGCTAATGAGGTGGGCGTCTACTTCATCAGCCATATTTTAGAAACACGCCGCCTGTTGATGGTGCATAGTAACGGCTGGATATTAAGCTTGTTCGGGTATATAAATCACAAAGGAACGATGCATTTAGTAAAACAAAAACATTTACAAAATAAAAGATATCAGTTGGTCTGCTATTGCACGTTCAATTGTTTATAGTTGATGTCAAATGTCTTCACTGCGACCACACTAAAATTAACCTGGTGACAATAAAATATTATAAAAAGGCAAAAAATTACCTGGGGCGGACACAATTTCTGTATTAAAAGATAGCCAAAGGATTAATCTTGAAAGGGAAATATGAAATAATTGATTTCAAAGATGTATATTTCGAAGATCCAAAATGACATCCCGTAACTAAGGTGGAATTGAGGGTGGTATCTTCCATTGTGTTCATTATTTGGCGGTAAATGTTATTTATAAACACTGCCGAGGTACTAATAAAATTATACGAAATTAATGGGAATGTTTCGAGATTTCTGTATCTAAATATTTATTTGGAACGATAGTCGAATGTTTATTGTTCCAAAACAAACTATAGACAAAAAATCAAATTACGATTACCTGAATGGGCCTCTGACTCTAAGTTGTAATCATGACGTATATAGGTAAATTCGAATTCATTTCTAAAAATAGAGCCAGTATTGTAGCAGACTCCACGAACTTTGGGGTTTTATTCTGGGAATTTGCGTGGAAGGGCGGAAATGAAATTTTGCACACGTATTGATCAATTCTTTATGAATCAGTATGCCAGTTTGGGAGAAAATCTGGAGATGTATATTTGTGTCATCCAGAATGATAGACACCAACTTCAGTCCACTTAAACCGCAATTTACGCACTAATTACAAACTTAACAATCAAACGGCAAACATTTACATTATTTCTGAACCTTAATGAAATACACGATTTAAAAAATCATTAAATTTTCTAAGTAGAAACAACTTTTTGGAATTTGTAACTACGGAAAACATATCTAAGTAGACCTTTTTTGTTTCGTTTAATGAAGAGTTCCATTTCTTTTGTTAAAAACTAATCACTTATCGGCCTGTTTTGTATGTACATATTAAATACAAACATGAGACGATTTATATTTCTATAGTTATAAGTAAAACGAAATTAATCCATTTAATATATAGTATGTTTTAACGTAAGAATATGAAAGTTTTTCAAAGTAAATATCGTTAATTGTTTCACATAAATCATTTTTACGAAAGTGTAAGAATTGGTTACCTGTAGTAAAGTCTTTTTCTCCGACTGGCTTTTAATATTTGCTTTGCAAAGCATTTACACCATTATCCGTGAAGAGGTGTGTACAAATTTTGAAAAGATATTTAAATTAATATACAAGTCGGGAAAAAATTTCTTTTCTTTAACTCGAAAGTCAAGGTTTGACACTTAGTAAATTAACGTGATGTTTGTATGGGCTTATGGCATTTGCGCCGATTTTTATAAATTTCACATTTTCATTTGCACCGATTTCATTTTTTCATTTGCGCGGATTTATTTTTTTTCATTTGCAGCGATTTTTAAAAGAAGATATGTTGATTCAATCTGTAAATAAAGGGTGTTTAAATACCGAAATTGTAACCTCATTTTCTGTATGGTTTTACTTTATTTACATTAATTTTATTTTTGAAATGCCAAAACTGTTGAAAAGTTCAAGCTTAAAATAAAAAAATAAATACGAAAGACGTATATCAAATAATTCTACAATACCTTGAGGATATTGGTTAACTCTGGCTATAGACTGTGAAGCATGATACATATGTACAAATAAGTCTTGTAAAAACATAATCACCACAGGCTCTAGTGGTATAAATATGTACTTAGCAAAACAGTTGGATTTATAATTTTCATTCCGTTTTTATCACACATTGATCATTATTTTTAATCCGTATAGAGCTTTTAGCGTAAGCATCTTTTAAAATTTCAGCAGTATAGTTTGATCAAATGAAAAAATTACCTGTATTTGACACGAAATAACAAGTAAAAAAATCGGCGCAAATGAAAGAAATAATCAGCGCAAATGAAAAAAATCGGCGCAAATGAAATGCAAATCGGCGAAAATGCATAACACCGGTTTGTAAATGCTCGCACGAACTCTTAAGGAAACGAAAGGCTTATTCTGAGAGACATCAGAAACAATTACAAAAAAGAAATGAAAACAGAAATAAATAGGTGTAACAGAGCGATTTGATTGTTTACTTTCAACATATAATGATTGCAAACAGAAAGCATAACATATTCGCTAAGTAAGTAAAGTTTAAAGGTCAGCATGGTATCTTCGACCATCAAAATAGTAAAGAATATTTCTTTGTAAATATACTGTTTGTCATCAAACAAACTGTGTAGCATGATTACGCATTCATTATCAAATGCCAAAATTCTAACAGCTTCAACTATAATGTGTATATACATCATATATACATATCAAAGAACAAAGCAACAACACCGAAAATCCCGCTGTGCCAGATCCAAAGGATACACACTCTGTGACCTGATTAAAGACAACATAATAAACAAAGTGAATGACACAAATAAAATAACAGTTGATATTTCGAGACCTGTCCGGCTCTTCTTCAAAACACATAAAAAAAAGTAAAAACAATCAAACAAAACCTATTTACAAAGACTAGCCTACAAAGTGTCGAGAGCTACATGTTGGATGCTGTTGTTTACAGATGTAACATGAGAAGGGAAAAAGAATTTTGTCAGTATCCGTACATCGATTTTATTAACAATACTCTTACAAAATTGTGTTTAACGCCAAGTGAGCAAAACTTCAACCACAAGAAAAACAAATGGGTAGGGGCAGGAAATTAAGCCAAACTATATTTTATTTTTCAAACTTGATTTCAGCCTTTTTATCCAGAGCTTTTCTTTAGCTTGCCACTGTGTGTCTGTCAACGATCGATTTTGGTAAATAGGTACTACTTGCATTTGTTTCCAGTCATGACCGGTGGAATTGAAATGTACTGCAGTGGCCTGTGATCTTTCCTTTTTTCGGATGTTGTCACGGTGCAAGTTGATACGAAGGTTGAGCGAATTTTTCGTTTCACCGACATACTGTTGTTGGTAAACAGAGCAAGTGATGAAATAGATGACATTATGTGACTTGCAGGATAAATTGGTAAATATTTTGTATGTGTCACCGGTTGCTGTGCTCTTGAAGATTTTTTTAGAAGAACTAAATTTGCACAGATGACAACGTTTGTCGGAACAAGTTTTAAATTGTCCATTTCCAGGTGATGGTAGTTTGGCTCAAACGAGAATATCCTTCAAATCTTTGGGACGACGGAATGATATTTGCGGAGGTTCAGTAAACATTTTTTGTCATTTATGTTGAGGCATGAAGAATTGGCATAAATTCACGGGTTATAGCAGACAAATGGGGTAGCTATGGGTATAAGGTAGCTACCAGGGGGGTACGTAAATTCTTCTTTCTTTCCCGATATTGTAACAGTTCCTTTTGGTCAATAGAGGAGACCTTTTGAATAGTTTTTCTGACTTGTTTTCCTTATAACCCCTGTTAATAAGATGTTGGGTTAATTCTCTGCTCTTATGTTTAAATGCCTCTTCTTGTGAACAGTTTCGATGTATACGGGAAGAAAGTCCATGTGGGATCGCATTTACACAGTGTCTAGGATGGCAGCTATTTGGGAGCAGGTAGGCGTGTGAATCTGTCGGTTTAGTGTGTAAATCAAAATGAATTCTACCATCAATAAGTGCTGAGGTCATTTGTTTTTTCAGATATGTTGACTGTAAATTTTATGGACGGATTAAAATTATTGATGAATTCAACAAATTCATCAAGATGTTGTCTAGTGTCGGTCCATTTCATTTTGATGTGATCTATGAAGCGCAACCAACTAAAGGGTTTGTAGGGTGCTTCTTGGAGCATACGTTTTTCTAAATCTCCCATGAATATATTTGCGTATAATGGTGCTACTCTAGTACCCCTTACTGTTCCATTAACCTGAAGGAAATTGTCGTTATTGAAAAAAAAAGTTGTTACGTTTCAGTACAAGATCTAAAATACTGACTAGTGACTCGATAGAAGGTGATTGTATTGCTCTTCCTTCCCAAACTTTACGGCAGGCTTCTATCCCCTCTTTTGAAGAAGAGGTCTCGAAATATCAACTGTTATTTTATTTGTGTCATTCACTTCGTTTATTATGTTGTGCATCATATATACATTGATATATATATATATATAT
>MJUU01001745.1:88484-125049 GCA_002080025.1 Modiolus philippinarum
AGGATACACACTTTGTGAGAAGAATATAATCAAGCAATCAAACAATAGCCAAAGTGAACAGTACACAAATAATAGAGTTAATATTTCAGCCCCTATCCGGGCCTTTTTCAAAACACAATAAAAATAAAAAATAAAATCAAACAAAAACTAAGTACAAAAAAGTCTAAACCAAACAATAACAGCTACATTTTAGACGCTGGTTATCACAAATGTAATACGAGATGAATGCCCGGAGGGAGATGAAGAAAAAACTTTTTTTTGTCAGTTACTGTATATCTAAAAGTATTTAACAATATCAACAATTGAAGATATTGTAGTGAATCCGGAAGAAATAATATCTGCAATTGGAAAATGTGTTATTTGTAAATTTTAACACAAATTTCCTGCTGCTTTTAACATTTTAATCATCTCAAAATTCAGGTTTTAATATTCAAGCTGGATTTAATTTTTTGCATCCAGAACCGCTCTTTTGCTTGTCGCTTTGTCTCATTCCAAGATTTATTTTGGTCAATTGCGACAACTTGCATGTCTGTCCAGCTATGACCTATGCTGTTGAAATGGACAGCCGTTGCCTGTGTTAATTCCTTTTTCTTTATGTGATTACGATGTAAATTAATACGGAGACTCAGTGAATTTTTTGTTTCGCCAATATATTGCTGTTGACATACCGCACACGTAATCATATATATCACATTTTCGGATTTACAGGACAAATTGCCGAAAAGTTGCTGTGCTCTCAAATGTCGATGTTGTAAGACTGTATTTGCACAAAAGACATCGTTTGTCTGGACAGGTCTTAAATTGTCCTATTACAGGTGATTTTAGTTTAGCCTTAACGAGCATGTCCTTCAAGTTCTTGGGCCTGCGAAAAGATATAAGTGGTGGTTCTGGGAAAAGGGCTTTCATTTTAGATGACGCATGCAAGGCTGGCATGCATTCACGGGTAATAGCTGACAAATTTGGAAGTTGTGGATGGAAAGTCGTAACAAATGGGATTCTAGAGTTCCTTTTCTTTTTATTTCGGTATTGTAACAACTGTTTTCGTTCTAAAGTTGAAACCTTTTCAATTGTTTTTTGCACTTTGTGTGCTTTGTAACCCCTTTTAACTAGATGGTCTTTAAGTTCTCTGCTCCTATTGTTGAAAGTTTGCTCATCTGAGCATATCCGACGTAGTCTGGTGGAGAGACTATATGGAATTGCGTCGATACAGTGTCTTGGATGACAGCTGCTTGGTAGCAAATATGCGTGTGTATCGGTCGGTTTTGAGTGCAGATCAAAGCTGATTTTTCCGTCTTCAAGTGTTGAAGTAGTGTCGAGGAATGCATTATAAATTTTCGATATGTTGGCAGTGAATTTAATTGATGGATGATAATTGTTTATAAATTCCATAAATTCATCAAGGTGCTGTCTTGTATCTGTCCATTTCATTTCAATGTCGTCAATGAAACGGAGCCAACTATAAGGCTTGAAAGGTGCTTCCTGGAACATACGCTTTTCTAAATCGCCCATGAATATATTAGCGTAAGATGGAGCTACTCGCGTGCCCATTGCAGTCCCATTAACTTGAAGAAAATTTTCGTTGTTAAAAACAAAGTTGTTACGTTTTAACACAAGACTCAGAAGATTAACTAAGGAATCTGTTGATGGTGATTGAATAGGCCTAGTATCCCAAACTTTTCGGTATGCGTTTATTTCCTCTTCATGGGGGATGTTAGTATAAAGAGATACCACATCTAAAGTTACCAGTAAAGTGTGAGGAGGGAGATTTTCAGATGGTGTTTTATTTATATAGTCTGTAGTGTCTTTGACAAAGGAAGGGAGAGATTCAACAAAAGGTTGAAGCTGGAGGTCCAAAAAATGGGATATTTTTTCCGTCGGATGACCAATACAGTTTACAATGGGGCGCCCTGGGATCCCTTCCTTATGAATTTTTGGTAAAAGGTAGAATAAGCCAGCTCTAGAATTTTCAGGGAGAAGGCCATCAAATGTTTCTTTATCTAGTTCTTCATTATCCAGCATGGATCGCACTGCTGACGTTATTTCTTCGCTGTATTTCTTAGTTGCATCATTTTTAATTTTTTTATAAAATGCAGGTTGGGAAAGCTGGCGGTTAGCTTCGCTAATGTAGTCGTCGGTGTTCATAACGACTACTGTGGACCCCTTATCCGCTTTTTTGATGACGATGTCCTCTCTTTTTTTCAAGATTGTGCAGGGCTTCTTTTTCACATTTCGACAGATTAGAAATGGGGGTCTTTGGCGTGGAAGTTGACGTACCACTTCTTCTTGGACAGCTTCGATGTATGATTCCAAGGCTTTTGACTTGTTGCACTTGGGTGTCCAGGTACTCTTTTACAATAGGAGCAGAGAACTTAAAGACCATCTAGTTAAAAGGGGTTACAAAGCACACAAAGTGCAAAAAACAATTGAAAAGGTTTCAACTTTAGAACGAAAACAGTTGTTACAATACCGAAATAAAAAGAAAAGGAACTCTCGAATCCCATTTGTTACGACTTTCCATCCACAACTTCCAAATTTGTCAGCTATTACACGTGAATGCATGCCAGCCTTGCATGCGTCATCTAAAATGAAAGCCCTTTTCCCAGAACCACCACTTATATCTTTTCGCAGGCCCAAGAACTTGAAGGACATGCTCGTTAAGGCTAAACTAAAATCACCTGTAATAGGACAATTTAAGACCTGTCCAGACAAACGGTGTCTTTTGTGCAAATACAGTCTTACAAAATCGACATTTGAGAGCAGAGCAACTGGCGAGAAATTCAAAATTTTCGGCAATTTGTCCTGTAAATCCGAAAATGTGATATATATGATTACGTGTGCGGTATGTCAACAGCAATATATTAGCGAAACAAAAAATTCACTGAATCTCCGTATTAATTTACATCGTAATCACATCAAGAAAAAGGAACTAACACAGGCAACGGCTGTCCATTTCAACAGCATAGGCCATAGCTGGACAGACATGCAAGTTGTCGCAATTGACCAAAATAAATCTTTGAATCAGACAAAGCGACAAGCAAAAGATTGGTTCTGGATGCAAAAAATTAAATCCAGCTTGAATATTTGAGATGATTAAAATGTTAAAAGCAGCAGGAAATTTGTGTTAAAATTTAGAAATAACACATTTTCCAATTGCAGATATTATTTCTTCCGGATTCACTACAATGTCTTCAATTGTTGATATTGTTAAATACTTTTAGATATACAGTAACTGACAAAAGTTTTTTCTTCATCTTCCTCCGGGCATTCATCTCGTATTACATTTGTGATAACCAGCGTCTAAAATGTAGCTGTTATTGTTTGGTTTAGACTCTTTTGTACATAGTATTTGTTTGATTTTATTTTTTATTTTATTGTGTTTTGAAAAAGGCCCGGATAGGGGCTGAAATATTAACTGTATTATTTGTGTACTGTTCACTTTTGTCTATTGTTTGATTATATAAGACAACATAATAAACAAAGTGAATGACACAAATAAAATAACAGTTGATATTTCGAGACCTGTCCGTCCCTTCATCAAAACATAATAAAAAAGTAAAAAATAAAACCTATTTAGAAAGACTAAACTACAAATATTTATACCAAGTGTCGAGAGCTACATGTTGGATGCTGTTGTTTACAGATGTAACATGAGAAGGGAAAACATTTTTTGTTTTTGAGCAGAGAATTAACCCAACATCTTGTAAACAGGGGTTATAAGGAAAAGCAAGTCAGAAAAACTATTCAAAAGGTCTCCTCGATTGACCGAAATGAACTGTTACAATATCGAGAAAGAAAGAGAAAGAATTTACGTACCCCCCTGGTAGCTACCTTCCACCCACAGCTACCCCATTTGTCTGCTATAACCCGTGAATTTATGCCAATTCTTCATGCGTCAACAAAAATGAAAAAATTGTTTCCTGAACCTCCGCTAATATCATTCCGTCGACCCAAAAATCTGAAGGATATTCTCGTTAGAGCCAAACTACCATCACCTGAAAATGGACAATTTAAAACATGTTCCGACAGACGTTGTCTTCTGTGCAAATTTAGTTCTTCTACAAAAATCTTAAAGAGCACAGCAACCGGTGACACATACAAAATATTTACCAATTTATCCTGCAAGTCCGATAATGTCTTCTATCTCATCACTTGCTCTGTTTGCCAACAACAGCATGTTGGTGAAACGAAAAATTCACTAAACCTTCGTATCAACTTGCACCGTGACCACATTCGGAAAAAAGAAAGATCACAGGCCACTGCATTACATTTCAATTCCAACGGTCATGACTGGAAACATATGCAAGTAGTACCAATTAACCAAAATCGATCGTGGACAGACACACAGAGGCAGGCTAAAGAAAAGTTCTGGATAGAAAATTCAAAAAGTAAAAACAAAACAATGTATTTTCTGTATACGATTTTTTCGGTCTCGGTTTCGGATTCGGCTTCGACTATGAATTGTACAAATGTCTAATAATTATATGCGAAACTTGTATTGTTATGATGAAACAACGGCAGTAGAATACCGAAGGAACAAGGGAAGCGATGACTACAAAAATCGAAGTCCAAAGACATGGCAAAAACGGTAACAGATAAAAACAAAGACAAAACAACGACGTGAGACAGCTACAATGCACGGAAATAAAAAGATAACATTAAGAACTAAGGCACTCATAGTATGAACTCCCATGAAAACCGGGCGTGACATCAGGTGCTCCGGAAGGGTGAGCATGTCCTGCTCCACTGTTGAATAGTATGCTCAATATTAAAAGCTGATAAAATAAAAAGCATAACGGGAAACACTTACAATGGCCGTAAAACACAGTCACAAACTACAATGAACCAAGTAACTGCACAAGAAAAAAAAAACAAAGCAAAGACAAAAGATAAACGTTAACAATGATAGGAACTCCGGATAGCCAGACTGTGTCCAGCTAAATACTGTGTCGAGCTCCTTTCTGTGTCCATCTAATTATTGTGTCAAGCTCTTTACCATGTCCACATTCACTTACTTGTTCAAATTTCAGTTGTCCACATGCTGCGGTTGAATCATGCTGCTGCTGGGTGGTGGTGATGGTGAGATAAAATAGAAAAAAAGATCAATTGTTTGACACAAACTCTATACAATTTCACCTCTTCATTTCCTTAAACTGCGAAAAGGTCACTCTGCATTTCACCAGGCTTGTGATTGGCTTTAACTATATATAGTAACACAATGGGGTCGAAGTGCGTATCGAGAATTTCCTTACTTACGTAAATGGCATTTAATTCTATAGATGCGACTCCATTAAATGCCTTTTTGGCGTCAATAACAAAAATTGACTGCGAAAAGGTGCACATTGACACAAATAAGCCACTTAATAGAGTCGCAGCTACAGAAATTAATTGCAATTCATGTAAATAAGGTAATTCTCGATACGCACTTCGACCCAAGTGGTAAAAGGCTGCATTAACTTCCTCCGTTCCCAAATGTCATTGATTTCTCTTTTAAATGGAGTCGTTGCTGCATAATAAAGGGAACTTCCATACACAAAAGCACTTGAGAAAAAGGGTGTTCATTATAGAAATCAATGAACCTTCACCGGCGGATCAAGCCTTCAAAAGGGGGCGGGTGGTCAGGTCGAAATTGTTACTATTTTTGTCCATTTGTCCCTCAATTATGTACGAAATTAATTTTTTCCCAGAAAAAGGGGGTTAGAACACCACCTCTGTATTTGCCAATGAATGGTATAATAATATCGAAACATGAACTGCAGGAGGATACTTTTAGTGTATAAAATATTTCAAAACTTAAGTTATTGTTACTTTTGAAAGTACTGAACAGCAGGGCCAAGGATACTTTTAGTGTATAAAATATTTCAAAACTTAAGTTATTGTTACTTTTGAAAGTACTGAACAGCAGGGCCAGCCCCGTGCTTACGTTGGGTAGTACCATCAGAAACATCATCCCAGTGGCAAATTAAAGAAAAAAAAAACACACACACAAAATACAGCATAAGCGGATCCTAAAGATGTGTTTCGGAGGCTCGACCCCCTTTTTGAAGGCTGATCCGCCAGTGATACCAGATTCAATTTTTTTTCAAATTCAAACTTTATTATCTTAAACTAAATATAGATACCGAAATTTCAGTAAATGTTAGTGGACGACCATTTGATTTTCAGAGGTGGGGCTTGGGCAATTTTTTGAATAAATAATTAAATCTTGACGCCAGTTAAAATAAATATTTTTAATCCTACTTGTTAGCACAATAAGGTCTGGTTTGGAATAAATTGATTTAAAATTTTAACTCAAAAAAATTTTCGCTTTTCAAAATTTAAGATAAATTTATTTTCAAACCAGGCCCTATATCAAAAATCTGTGACACGGTTTTGTTGCATATAAATTGTTCTATCAGATAAAACCAACAGAATTCAGCTATCTGTAAAAATGATAAAGTTCTTCTCATTTTAAAAATATTATATCACAAGCTCAAATTTTTGCCAAATATGGAAATTTTTACATTAATACTTTAAAGGGATACTCTTTAAATGAGCATCAAAAGACAATTTTGTCATTTTCCTTTTATTTGATACCTCATTTGTTATTGTATCTTTATAAATAACAAAGTTATAGTCATTCAAAATTAGGAGCTGACAATTTTCTTCTGAAGACTGTTGTGCTACCTGAAGGGTGTATGACCATCAGATTTTAGAAGCATTCGATATCCTCGGGTTTTATCCATATAAACAGGGGAAGATTTTTTTGCACATCTATCATACTTTCTTGGTCATAGGTCACTTTAAAATGCATAAAATAGACAATGTATAAAATTTTATAAACCCCAATTATATTTCATATATTTTAAAGCATTTAAACAGGTAATGGAAATCGAAGGAAAACTCTAGAGAGAACTGTTTCTCGCCAAAATTTTGATGTCTTATATCTCAAAAATTCTTACACGAATTTTTAAAAAAAATTGCTCATGTTATTCTACTAGCAAAGTTCTTCAAAACAAAAGGTCGGAATTTTAATTCTAATTACAAAATTTCTGACACTCGTACTTCCTTAAAGAATAAAATTTTACTAAGTCCGAAGAACTGAACAGTTCTCAAATCTGGCCTAGATAAAAACAAATTAAACCAGAGGCTTCCAGGAGCCTGTATCGCTCACCTGGCTTTCAGTTGCCACAATCAAGCTAACATTGTAAGTTATACAGTTGATCTTCAGTCTCTCAAACTTTGGTAGTTCGAACACCACCAATATCTTGAAATGTATTTTAAGTTTGATCATGTTTTACTATATTTCTTTGTTGGGATTTTTTGACAAAAAATTATTCTTGGTAAGGACCACTTACGACACCAATTTTGAAGTCGAGACATCATTTTGCAAATGGCAGTCAACGAACAATTTCCAACATCAGTTTTGAAGTCGCAACATCAATATCTATTTGGAAACCAATCGACAATGTTGAATTTTCCCGCCTTTTTCGGTAGCCATTTTGAAAATGGCCGTGAGCCAACAATTTTCCACATCATTTTGAAGTTGAGACATCAATACCTAATTGGAAAGCAAAGTTCATTGAAATCGGACAATGTAGAATTTTCCCGCCTTTTTTGCGGCCTTTTTTTAAAATGGCATGCAAAGAACAGTTTTCAACAACGGTTTTGAAGTCGCAACATCAATATCTATTTAGGAACCAAATTTCATTGAAATGGGACAATGTTGAATTTTCCCGCCTATTTTTTTGTCGGCCATTTTGAAAACGGAAATCAACGAAAAATTTTCAACACCAGTTTTGAATTCACCTCCGTATGGCAAACATTTTATCAATTTACACTTAACCTTCATCTTCTATAGTTTTGATAATAAAAGACGAAAAATGTAAAAATTTTGAAAATTCTGTGAAAAAAGGGCAATAACTCCTACAAGGGTTTTTGGATTTTCTTTAAAATATCAGGGTGGTATATCTTGCTATGCTGAACATTTTTGCAATTAACACTTTACCTCTATCTGTTACACTTTTTGAAATAAAAAATAAAAAATGAACAAATTTTGAAAATTTTACGGAAAAAGGACTATAACTCCGAGATGGGTTTTCAGATTTTCTTTATACATTTAATTGCACGGTAGGTAGATCTCATCATGCTGATCATTATAACACCTATCAGATCTTTGATATCTGTAACGGTTTTCGAGTTATTGGCCAAAAACTGCAATTTACCCTTATGTTCTATTTTTTGCAACGGCGGTCTTGTTGTTTGACCTGTCGAACACAATTTTGAGAAGCCATACTCTTGTGATGATTCAGGCCAAGTTTGCTTACATTTGGCCCAGTGGTTTCAGAGAAGATTTTTGAAATTGTTGACAGACAGACGGACGGGAGAACGATAGACGCATAGTGATTGCAAAAGCTCACATAGCATATTAGGCCAGGTGAGCTAAAAGGTAAAAATATCCTTTGTTCTAACTGAGATGAGATTGCTGGGGTGATACGACTCAGATCACCTCTGCTAGAAACAAAAGAGCTGGGATGTAAAAGCAGATATCAATTATGTTCATTCACTGTTACTGTTGTCACTCAAATAGTTTCATGGTCGTCATCACGAATTGACTGATTGTTACAATGTGTCTGTATCACAAATGAAGATGGACATATTTCAATACACCCCGAGATATTACTGGATTGACACTTACCGAATTTGACATTACACTGGACTTTTCACTCGCATTGTGAAGGGTGTCACATGTGAAGCAGGTCATGCTAACCCTTCCAGAGTACCTGATGACACTCCTGTTTGTAAGGGGTTCACACTGTTAGTTCCTTATTTTTTTTTTTTGTTGCGTTTGTTTTATATGAAAAAGAAGGGAAATGGGGTAAATGTCAAGGAGACAACATCCCATATTCAGGTTTACTGTTTTACTTCATCGTCTGTATGTAATCCTTATATTGAATTGCATTCTTGATATACGATTTTTGACTCTTGCTTCTGTATTCATTTGAAAATCTATTCTAATCAAGCGGAATTGATAAGTCATTCATGGAGGAAGTAGGTCGCTGTCTATAATCCTTTGTTTTTTTTTCTTTTACGAGAGCTTGGTGTCATAATATAGCGATATAGATAAAAGGTACAAAATGACTATGTATAAAACCTATTGGTAAAAACAATCATCCGTAATATTTTTCCGATTTATGTTTTCTTAATTATGTAAGAAAAGATGACAGGAACAATACAATTGCAGAAAATCAAAAACATATGCCACATTCCATAAAGAAACTCCACAAGAAAAACGCCGATAAAGACAAAAGACAAATGCAAACAGCGATAGGAACTAGGGATAACCACACTTGGTACCGGCATTAAAATGTCAGCAGTAAGGATTAATTGGTTTATGGGTACCCAAACCCTTTTTTAGATTGATAGTTCGGTCCTCGTTGTCTTTCTTAACCTAACCAAAAACAGTCATACTAGTAATGCGTTCTCTGTTGGTGAGATTTTATGTCAAGAATTTTTTCCCAAAGGGCCAGTGTTGAAAATATGAAATTCAAATCTTTTACTTTAGAATAAAGAACGTTTTGTGTCCAAATCTCCGAATCAGATTTAGCTAGCTCTCTTTATAGATGAATCATAAATGATGTTTAATTTCCATTACATATGCGGTAATATCAAGTTCACATGCACCAGGTTGGTTTGAATTTGATTTATCATGCATCACGCTTTTGCTTCCATATTTCATATTCATTTATAGGCTTTCAAGAATGTGGCATTCTGACAGAAAGGCCAAGTCAGAATGCTTTATCCAATAAAAATGAAACAAACGAAAAAAATGAAAAATGAAAATCAAACACGAACAAAATGAGCAAAATAAACTATACAAACAATTAGAACACAGATGCCCCAGCAGAGATAGAAGATTCTTGTGACATCCAAAATTTAGATCAAATATATTTCCGAGGTAAATGTAACACAAGAGGAAACAAAAATATCTAGACCTACAGATGCACTGGAATTGTGAAATTTAATTCCATAGAGGTCATCCAGTTATTGATGATGACCCTCCTTTTGGAAGTCTTTAATTCTATTATTCAGACCTATTTTATTTAATATGTATACCTAATAGTCGTTTCAATTTAGAGAAATTATTGAATTCTTTAAAACTGCATTTTAGATAACACCATCTAAAGTAACATTTGTTTTCACCATATTGATATGTCATTATTTTTTTTTTTTTTGCGGAATTCTTGCTTACACGTGTATCACCATTTAGCATAGACTAAATGATTTGTACAAATTCTACATTTTTTTAAAAAATTAGTAATAATAATAAAAAAAAACTCCAGAACTAACATCGAATGAAATATGCACTATATTTGAATAAAAGCTAAATTACAAGTGTTACAGTAATTAAAAGTTTGGAAATCCAGTTAATAATATGTATGAGCATCTCCGATTCACTTAGACAAATGTATTTAAAGGATCATCCCAAGCATGGTTTTCCTGTACACCCAACAAGCGCACAGGCAAACCATCTGCAACTACCATCTGATTTATCTGCAAATGTACATAGTTGTTGTCACCAGGGTGATAAACCTTAAAATAAAAATAAATACTGATAAAGATAGAAGCAACAGTTTTTTTTACAAGACTTCTGTCACAAAAAATGAGATCAATATTAATTTTATTTGTTAAGGATGGTCACTCCTCAGGGTTTGAAACTGTCTCTGACTTTCGGAATTCTCTTATTTTATCCATCTTGATGTATTAGAAAATTTTTCCCACTGACCACCACTTTTCTTTTCAAAATATGATTGTGTACATCTTCAATAGACTTTTGACAAAATTTGATGAAATTCTTGATATTCCTTCATTGGATTTTGAAGATTGATCGCAATAATGCAAAGTGAATGAGAAGTCTAGAGAAGTTCGGTTTCCCGCCAAAATTTAAGGCGTTTAAATCTCAAAAATGGACACACTGACCTATCAATAATTTTGGCTTAATATGATTTTTGATCCATATTTTAATAAATAGAAATGTTTATTTTAAATCCTTGATATAATAAACTTGAGGAGTGACCATCCTTAAATTAAATCCAATTATTTTCAGAAAAAACAGAATGGATACCCAAGTTTCGTGTGCATGAGCTTAAATTCAAGCAGAAAAGATAACAGGAAACATTTACAATGGCTGAAAATCACAATCACATACTAAAAGATGACAATTACATGTATACATATTTTTAATGATATCAATATTGAACACAAAATCATGGATACCTTAATTTTGTCATTAAGCCAATCAACAACACTGTTTCAATTGAGGTAAAAAGAAAATGACAAAGCTGTTTTTAAGGTACAATCCGTCTTTAATATTACTTTGTATATATCTTTGATTTGTCAATATTATATTGAATGGAATCTGCAAAAAAAATTTGTGATATTTGGTGTGTGAGTCTAACTCTATGAGTTACGGATCAAGTTTGTGCTTTGTTCCGGTCCATTGATTTTTGACGGAGTTGTGAGCCTTGAGCTCATAAAAAATTGGTAAAAATATAAGTTTTTCAGATTTTTTCATAAACCATTCTTGATATTATGGTAATATATGCTACGTAAGTCTACAACTTTATATAGGGATCAAGTTCGAGTTTGGTTTCGTTCCATTGATTTTTGACGGAGATATGGGTCTTAGACTTAGAAAATTTTGAGAACATATATACTTTCCGGTAATTTTCTAAACTGTTGGAAAAATTTGCTATGTAAGTCCACCATGAGTTCAGATCAAGTTCGAACTTTGTCCTGGCCAACTGATTTTGAAAGATTATAGACCACGGATTTGGAAAACATTTTTTCTTTTACCATTTTTGCTGGTGTAACAAAGAATTGATGTACTGGTAGGGACTTCTTAACTGCCTTACAATACGACCAGGGGGCTTCTGTATTGCCTTGCAATACGATCAGGGGACTTCTGTATTGCCTTACAATATGATCAGGGGACTTCTGTATTGCCTTGCAATACGATCAGGGACTTCTGTACTGCCTTGCAATAAGATCAGGGGACTTCTGTATTGGCTTGCAATACGATCCACACTTGTTTGTATTTAAGATGCTTTAATTCCCATTTTGGTTATATAACTGAACCTCTCCAAACTATTTCTTCGTAATTCTATCTAGCAATAACACTTTTCCAAAAACCATGTTCACTACTATGCTATAAAAAAGTTTCAATTTTGGTAATTAAATGAAAATCTCAAAGACCCTTTTTGTTCAGAAGTCTATCTCAAAAACCTTTTATTTTTGGAAGTCTATCCAGCTACGGTATTCTTAACGAACTAGATTTACACATAAGGAGTTATCTCCCTCATGCAAAGCTCTGTCCTTAACTGAATTTTGGCTTTTCTATTTAGATTATTTTGGTTATTAGTTCTCTATCAGCTTTTACACGTTTTTCGGTTAATGGACTTCCAAATGTTGTGGTTTTGGTTGGATCTGCACTGATAAGACATAAGTTGTCGAAATGCGCATATACAGAAAATTAATTAACAGTAACTTCGGTATTTTGTTATTTAACATATCTAACGTTAATCCTCATAACTTGATTTTTTCCTTAAATGCTGAAAGGTAAGCTATATTTTGGAATTCTGCTTAGCTAACATATTTTTGAATTCCTTTTAGTTAAAATACTTATTATGAATATCTAGATTGAAAAATAGTAAGAAGCAACACGTATGGCCTACAACAACTTTTTGGGGGGTTAAACATGTGGTGCCGGTATAACCGTTATTTCAGGCAGTCACCTTCCTAGTCGTAAATTATTGTAAATCTTACTTTAACCAAATAATTTGTTCCTCCAATCAACATTTGACGTATATAAACAGTTGCAACCAAATTAGGAAAATTATTTCTGGTCTGCTGGTTCACATTAAGCCGTACCTGTAAGAAGATAACAATATACAAGTTTCCACCAAAAATAAAAGTTTTATAGAGGCTGCAGAATTGCTTCCCGTTTACTACAGAACGTTTCGAGATAATTAAATTTTCATATTTTAAAGCTCCAGGTACACCAAGAATCTGCGAAATTATCGCTTTTAACGGGAAAACTATGTAAGAAATTAATTATCTAATTCTCAGTCGTCAATTAAATCTCTAAAATTGTTATCAAAATAATTTTTTAATACTATCTTTGCAATGTGTATCATTGTGTTCATATTCTTTTGGGTGCACATCGCTAGTCCGACACTTATTAGTCCGACACTCATTGGTCCGACACTTATTTGTCGGAACTCATTAGTCTGACACTTATTTGTCCGACACTCATTAGTCCGACACTTATTAGTCCGACCCGAGCCGAGGCTTATCTAGCCTTACCAAAAATTAATGATGCGGAATTCCAGCAATTTACGTCTTACATTTTTTTCCGGCGAATTTGCATCCGTATTGTCTTTTTGCACTAGGATTTTGGCTCCTTTGATATTGTTGTTATTTATTTAACCCTCATTGTATATTTTATCACTTTTTGCCCTCTTTCTGCAAGATATCTGTATAATTAACAGAAAAATGGCACCATCCTTATTATACCCATGAATGGACAATGATGACTTGGACAACACAATAGTACCACAGGTCATTCATTCGACAATAAAAACCCATATAACTGTTAGATCATGGTCTAACAAATCCGATATTAAGCTAGATGTTTGAAAGAAGTATGGTCATTTGTACCTTAATTTTATGCCTATGGCGGGCCATTTTCAAATATGCTAAAATGTTATCGAAAATCTTCCTAGGAATTTAGCATTTTAAAGTGTTTGGGAAGATAGTACTACTCTAAAGACATCGAAAATCAATTTTTTGTTGCGAATGTTCATCTGTCTGTCCGTTAGATGAACCTTGTCAGTGGAGCTCGGCAGATGCGCAATCAGCTTTCGGATTTTTTATGTTGTTGTTGGTACAAATAAGAGCCCCAAGATGTATTTTTTACTTCTGTGAGCTTGTCAGTGGAACTCCTTCTACAATTTGTGGATTTATGGATTTAACTTTGTAATAGAGATGTTTTATAAAGTATTTAGATGTACAATACACTTTCAGAATTTTTATTCAGGTTCCAACTTTGGTAAATTTATAAAAAATTTCAAAGACTCTTTTTGTGAAAATTTAGCATATCATATTGCATTTTGGTAAGTGTTGGAAAAAAAACTTAGAATTCTAGAATGTCATTCCAACTTTGGTAAATATTCTGAAAGTCTCAAAGACTTTTTATTTTTTTGGTCCATTTGCACAAATATTTTCACCAATTAAGTTCCAACATATTTGGTTCATACTTTGGTAAATTTCCTGAAAGTCTCAAAGACCACTTTTTTCTTTGGGATATTGGAAAACCACACTTTCAAAATTTGTTAAGACAAAATTTTCATCAACTGAATTTCCAAATAATTTGATTCCAATTTTTGTAAACTTCCCGAAAGTCTCAAATACCTCTTATGTTTTGAATTCTTCCCAGCACCCATTAGCCTAGTCTTCCTTTTTATTAAGGATAGAGACTATCAGACAGGAAAGTACGGGGATGGCCATCATTTCTGATGACACCACTTCTAGTTTTAGTTTGTTTCTAGAAACGGGCTTTAACAAAAACTACAAATTGCATTCAAGTGGCTGAATTTTTCGCACTTGTATGGAAGGATATTCGGCATTTATAGCGTGTATTTTCTGTTATTCCTACTATAGTTCTCCTAATTCTTTTCTTTTCCAAGTGAATATCAACTCCTTTTCGGAGTCCTTTATTAATTTCTGTTTGACCACTCTTTGCCATTTGAACCTTGAAAACTCATTTTGATCTATATTACCGGAATGCAATGAAACGGAACCCAAAGGTCTTAAAATGATTGGTTTAACCTATACACATGCAGAGATTGTTTTGTGTTTGCATATTAAAATGAGGAAAAAAATCGTCTGTGAATGAATGTCATGCATAAAAAACGTGTATAAGTACACTTTATTTGTAAAATTAAGAAATATTTAACATTTTACTAACATTTAATCGCATGAGCAACTGCTGGAAACTGTTCCAAGCATTTTATTAGGACAAGGAAGAAAATGATGGCGTTGAATTTCACTAACATGTGTCGGACTAATAAGTGTCGGACTAATGAGTGTCGGATTAATGAGTGTCGGACTAATGAGATGACCCCATTCTTTTTAGGGGATGTTCAGTGAAATATTTTAAATTAATATGGTATCTAACATATAGACTTACACTAATTTTAGTCATGAAATGCAAAAACAATTTGCCAACGAAAAAATTCATATGTTAATGAGGGTAATACAATAATTACCGAATCGAATTGTCAAGAGCCAATATCTACAATTGAACTAGAATTACTGAATATTTCATGTCAACTTAAGTAGTTAGTAAGACAACTGTCATGAATTCGGCGTCTTATACTTTAGTTACTCCATTTTTTGTGTGATCCAGTTATTTAATGTCGAGAGAAGGAAGTAAGACAGAAATCCCATAAAAATGGTTTAAGTAAAACCTAGTTTAAGTGTCTGTACAACGCACGGTTACACGGTCAAGTGGTTAACTTGCTTCACGAAAGTATACTTGTCAAATTAATTTAGAAAAAAACAGGATATAGTGGTGTTCTTTTTAATCGCATGGAATTTGCTTACATTGTAACTGTCATGGGCTTGTTGTAATTTATGGATGTATAATCAATGGAGACTGCTTGAGATGTTTTTTTTTAACTTTTATTATTACATTTATTCTTTTTGACGGCGTCGTCGGTCCTCTGGTTCCATCCTAGGTTGTGTATATATCTCAACTTGTAGGATTCACACGTGTCCGTTCTTCTCTTGAATCACAGCAATGCATTCTTCCATACTGTTATATCGGTGTTTTGAATTTACTATTAGACAAGAGAGGTATATCTTGTCGACGGCTCATATTTAAAAAATAAGCTCATTTACTCCATATGAACAAATAAGGGAATGTTTTCCTTTATTCGATATTCATATTGAATCTAACATATTCCATTAACTTTTGTTACATTTTTACCTGAATATTTTTCGTTATAGTCCAACATCTTCGTCATTTACAGAAATGACAAGCAGAATCAGACATTCTTGTTGTGCATAAATATAAGGGAATCCATTTAGTATTGGAGAGTACCGATGAGACTTTTGGGGGGTTTGGATATTTTGTTAATAAATGGTTTTTTTTTGTTTTTTTTTATTGTTTTTTGTTTTTTTTTTTGTTTGTTTGTTGTTTGTTTTTTTGTTTTGTTTTTTGTTTTTGTTTTGTTTTGTTTTTCTTTTTTTTATTTAAAGGATGGGGGTTCGTTCAAAACAATTATTAATATTTTACCTGGTTCACTATATCTTGCACTTCTGTAGTTGGCGGCCCAGGATTAGTCCAGACACCAATGTTTGGATTTGCCATCTTTGTCAAGTAATAATTAAGTCTTGGCTAGTAATTTCTGCACACTTGTTAGACTGAATTAAATAAAAAAGAATATAAACAATTCTTCTTCCCCACCTGCACTTCGTCCAAAGCCCTAGACCACTAGTCTATCTAGGCCAATTAAAAAAAAAAAGCTTTCGATAACCGGTTGATGCCTTGGCTTGATAAATAATATATATTTAAGTCTGAAAATCAGCCCAACAATGTTTCATCTGCAATTTTTGTATCAGCACAACAATGTTAATGTTGAACTGATTTTCCGACTCAATTTTTAAAATTAATATTGTGATTGAAATTTAAATTGACGAAATAACCAAATATCGAAGTTACTGTAGTAAACAATGAAAGGATATGGAGTAAATGCACACGAGACAAAGTATCTACAAATCCCAAGCAAAAGAACAACGCTTTTATTGTCGCTCTTCATCTTGAAATCGCCATGAGGCCTTCGACATGAGCTTTCGATGTATATAACAAATGGTTGCCTGCCGTTATCATAGTAAGTTCAAGAAGGTCCTGAGCAGTTTGCTAAATGTAGAACAACACTAAATCCATGTCTTTTGGGGTCTTTGATGCATTCTGATCACCAAGCAAAAATTAAACTGGCAAAGTGCAATTAAACTAGCAAAGTGCACTTACAATCACTGTCATTCGTTGCCCGACAAAAGCACTAGTACTAGTGTTTCAAGCTAGTGGACGATTACAACATATAGGAAAACACAGGTCACTCATCTAGTCGATTGTAAAAACACTTACTTTGAGGTATGAGCAAAGTTCATTGTTGAAGGCCTAATGGCGACTTCAAGATGAAAAACAATACTAAAAGCTCTGTTCCTTTCCTAGTTCTAATACGTTTTTGTAGAGACTTCGTCTCATTTGCATTTACTCCATATTTTGCCATTATTTAAGACTTCGGTTTGTCTCTCCTGCAGTGTTGAGCCCGTAAAAGATTCCCCGTGCGATAGATGTATGCTCTTTCAGTTATGGTGTACTTGTTCGTGAGAGAATTTCTCATATGAATATGTTCTATACAATATGCACGGTCAGGACCATATGCGTACGTTTCGATCGTATGCGTATACTCATACGGTCTGGATCGAGCCAGACATTTAGGTGTGCTTACCGTAAAGTTATCTCAAGAAATTTCGAATACATTTAAATCATGAAATATATTTCCGTATAAAGGCTATCGTCCGGAACAGAATATACTATCATACCTTAAAATTTTGGCATGTATTATTTTTTATTATTTCCAAATGTTATTCTGACCACCTGTGAATAGTTTCCACATCACATTACGTTATGGTACCAAGTTTTCTTAAAATCGACTTGATTAGTGCTCTGTGTTTGTCTATATATTGTAATCGTCCACTACCTTGAGACACTAGTGCTTTAAACGGGCAACTGATGACAGTCATTGCAAGAGCACTTTGCCAGTTTAATTTGTTTTTTGACAATCCCGAATCCACGACTTATAAAAAACATGGATGTAGCGTTGTTCCACATTTTGAAAAGAATTCCGCTCTAACCGGTGCTAGGGGTCGTATTGAGATTACTTTGAGGTATGAGCAAAGCTGATTATTAAAGGCCTAATGCTGACTTTAAGATGAAGAATAAAAATAAAAGCCGGTACTCATCAAGTCGATTGTTAGAAAACTTGGCATTATAAAATAGCGAGATGCAGTCACTATAAACAGGTGGTCAGAATAACCTTTCAAAAATCATAAATGCTAACTTTACTTTCTGCATATGACTCTTTCGCCAACTTTTGTCTCTTTACTGCAAATAAATCAAGACATTGGAAATCCATAAATCGAAAGATTTATAAAAGCTGAAAGAGAACAAATAATCAAAAGAATTTTAATTAAAAGCCACAAAAAAAAAAACAAAACAAAACAGCAGTGGACAGAGCTTTTCATGAGGGAGATACTCCTTATTTTTTTTAAAAAAAATTCTACAATATCTATTGCACTTTTTCGAAAATAAAAGTTTTGGGTCAGCACTGAAGTATTTGACTACATGTACTATGTTGGTGAATACCGTCGAGGAGGGGACTAACAGTCCACCAGCGAAATCGAAACAGTGATATTAGATAATAAAATACAGAACTAACTCTAAAGTTACATACTGTTCAATTTATCAATTATATTAATATATGCAAAAGTATATAACAAAAGATTACCTGCCGTTAAGTCTTTTCTCTCGAAGTGGTTGTTTGTATTTGTTCTGGAATAAACTTTATGATGTATTTATACAAAAGCCGTGAAGGGGTGTGTGCAAATTTGAAAAAAAAATATTTAAATTATAATATAAGTCATTAATATTTGTTTTCTTTCTCGGAATTCTAAATTCCAGGCTTTACAAGTGAATAAATTTGACACTATATACTGTGTTATTTGAAAGTTTAAATAACTTCTTAATTTGGTCATACAATATATTGAAGATTTCAACACTTTTCTCGATGTTTATCAGACGAAATAAAATTTAAATCTAGCATGAGAATACCGTAAAAATGTGTATCCTAATTTGTTGCAAATAACACATTTAAGATATAAACTTATTCTATTTCAGAACATATCAGATACAACTAGCACTTTGCACAGCATAGAGCGCCTTACACTAGAAACTATTGTGTCCTCAATTTTGTAACATTTCGATCGACTATCTATGTATTCGTTTTATTTGCTTCATTTTATTTTTTTACATCCATAATGAAAGTTTACAAAGGCAACGTATGATAGCTTCTCCAATACCTTACTAAGTCTTGTGAATAATTTAACAGAAACGATGACAGAAAATCCATTTACTGTAAAAATATTTACACGAATGGATGTACTTCGAAATAATGTACTTGCAAACTATGTATTGCACACCAATAGATCGCAACTAGCGTGATTTACGGTCACTTTGCCAAAATCTGAAAATTTTTAATTGGACTTCGCTTCGTGTTTCTTTCTTCGTCAGTTTGAAGGAACACTGCAGACATGTCAACTTTTACTTTTTCATATTATTTACTCCACGCTCAACTTTTACTTTTTCATATTATTTACTCCACGCATCTTTCTTGTTGGCTTGCAGATCAATAAGACAACTGTTTTATAACTTTCATTTATGCGTTTGACAATACAAGAGAAATTTTCTCTCAGTCGGCTTTTGCCTATGACTGAAATGTTCGCGATCGGCGAATTATGCTGTTGTAACAATCTATATGGATTAAAATAATTTTTTATGGAAGATATTTAATTACGTTATTTGTGTTGTATATGTGTCTGTTCCCACCAAAATATGCACACCAAAATATGCAATGAACTGTGTATTACATACATAATTTGTTTTACGGATATTATTAATACGTGCTTGTTCCGAGGAAGGTCAATGATTTATATTATTTTTGCTTGCCAAAAAAGTCCACAGGAATAAAATCACGAGAACACACTTCAAATGTGTATGGACCTATAAATTGTCCATCACAATCACTTGGACTGCCAACTGAAGACACATGTTGTATATTCCGTTCAATCAACTATCTCCGATGAGCAGGTGACCTAACTACAACATATCTCGTGCGAGCATGTGGCACAGAATATACAATTATTTCATCTGAAACAATTTACAAACGTTTACATCAAAACAGTCTGTTTTTATTAATATAAAAATACTAAAGTTGCATAAAAAACAGTTTATTTCGTTATGCTGTACACGTGTATCAAGGACTAAACTCTCATCAGCAGCATTTAAATCAAATAATATGGAAAGCCATAATCCAAAAGTAGTCAAAAAAGAAGTACTCATTTCCAAAAATATCGAAATAGGAAGCCAAATCCAGTACCAAGGAAATCTACCGAGTGCCATACACGGAATGAAGCCTCAATATTTTTAAAACAGACGACATTATGTCTGGATCTGGTATAATGTACGCATTATGATTGATTATGTCAATGAAAATTTATTCCTTAACAGAGACGTGCGTTTTATGTTTCTCTGACTAAAAGGGGGAAAATATATATCGAAAATACTCTACATGGCTTAAATAAAAATCAAGCTATTTGACATAATTGTGCAGTCAAAATGCTGTCTTTCTGGCCTTTGTAGTTTATTTATTTTTTCTATATATTGCGGTTATTAGTTATTCATTACATTCATCGATCTGTTCAAAATGGCTGCCCCCAAAACGATAAAATCTCAATTTTGTATTCGCTTGTAGTACTTTATCAGATAAAATATAATATTAATATCGGAGTATTATAAATATTTAATGCATAAAGAACAACATATCATTTTTTTTATTTTTAAGTGTAATTTCACTTTAAGGATTGTGAATCGTTTTTGGTTATTTATATCTAAGAATTTATAAATATGAACTAACTGTACAATGCAGTTTGAATTGTCTGAGCTATTTCTGAACATGAATGGACTTAAGCAAATTCTTGCAAAATTCATTTAGTACTTTACATATCATATTTACATATTGCCCTATTAAAGTGAAAGGTGGTCATTACTTGTAGAATACCGAAGGATCAAGGGAAGTCATGATAACAAAAATCGAAGTTCAAAGACATGGCAACAGAGAAAAACAAACACAAAACAAGGACGAGAGGCAGACACAATGCACGGAAATAAAAAGACGACATCAAGAATTAAGGCACTCATAGTGTGAACTCCCATGAAAACCGGGAGTGACATCAGAACGTCCGGAAAGGTAAATATGTCTTGCTCCACTAGCCACACCCGTAACACTATTAGGAGGCATATATGGCTTTAAAAGTGTTTTGATTTGATCTGCACTGAAGAGACATAAGTTGTCGAAATGGTCATTTGCAGAAAATACATAAAAAATTATTTCAATCGGTATTTTTTCCTATTTTCAATTTAACCGCCTACTTCCATTTTTTGGCGACGAGTGCGATGAATAAAATTCTGTCATTTGCAATCCTATTCTACAAATGCTTG
This sequence comes from Modiolus philippinarum, assembly GCA_002080025.1. Classification (NCBI taxonomy): domain Eukaryota; kingdom Metazoa; phylum Mollusca; class Bivalvia; order Mytilida; family Modiolidae; genus Modiolus; species Modiolus philippinarum. Next base: position 109,867 of record MJUU01001745.1, read on the forward strand.
CAATATATATCTGTAATTTTTTAAGGTAAGAGAATTTTCAATATTTCCTGTCCGTTTGCCGTTTCTATGAAAACTGGCGCCATTTTTAAATTATGTTTCCTAGGAAAGTTACCTAAAGTAAGTGAGAACCGAACCATCAATCTAGAACGAGTAATCCAAGGACAATGACAAACATCGGGAAAAAAAACAAACAAACAAAGATAAAACATGAAGGCGGCACAAAACAGAAAATGAAGACACACAGAAGCATCTCCTGCTTCTGATAAGACACCCGCCGTGCTGAACATGTCCAATACGGTAGTGAATCAAATCAGGTAGAGGAAACAACAATAAAGCTTTTCAAAGGAGAGATCGGGGGAACAGATATCCCATAACGGCCCACAAGATGGTGATGTCGACCGTAAAACGTCTGTAGTGACGATTTAAAGTTATGAGTAACATACCCTTGTTGTACATCATGTATTTTTTCATAGGCGTATTTTTATGTAAGGCATTGGTACTTGGCAACAAGGAATAGTGTTTTTGTTCTGTTGTTAATAGTTCTTACATGTGTCTTCTCTGTTCGGTAATTTTATTATTACCTTCATTCAGAACCGAAGGTATAGGCCCGAACATCCTAAACCAAGTTTGCAAATGTAAGAAATAGATTAAGATGTAATGCAAAACAGTTTGTTAGTTGTATATAGAGTTTTAAAACGTTTTGTTTGAAACCCATGATGTGTCACATTAAAATTCTCCTTTCTTTCTCATTTATGAGATTTTTGCCTCCTATTTCGATATTTTTGAGAATGAGTACTTCTTTTTTGACTACTTTTGTATTTTGGCTTTCCATATAATTTGATTCTAATGCTGCTCATGTGAGTTTACTCCTTGAAACACGTGTACAGCATAATGAAATTTATTGTTTACTATGCAACTTCGATATTTTTGTATTATGATACAGAGAGTGAGCAACTTGACTAAAATATAATTTGTGTAATATGTGAGCTAAATTACTTCTGAAAAATAAAGAACATTCGTTACTAAGTAATGTTCAAAACTGAGTTTTTTTGTTTTTTGTTTTTTGTTTTTTTTTTGCTTTTTTTTTTGAAAATCTGGTTTAAAAATAATAATATTGACTTCATTTATTTATATCAATTTCATAATCATCAAATAAAAGTATACAATATTTTAAAACATGTGTACTTCTAACATTTCACCTAACACTAAGGAACAACGTTTACAAATGTAAATATGTTCGACTCAATTCAGCTATTACTTAAGAACAACGATATAGATATAGAAATCACTGTGAACTGACTCCTCAATGGTAACAGAACCTATTGTATTGAAATGAATATACACATATTTGAATATGTTCGAAAATGCATTAATAACACTCGCAGATTTGCTAAAAAGTTCTTTTTTGCAGTGTTGTTTATTTTGCGTGATTTATTTGCTTTTTGTATGTATAGTAATTCATGTAGTTCTTTATCATTATTTCTTTTTTTCATTTTAAAATACAGATATTGATGTTCTTTAATCATGGTGCCATTGCATGTCTTTTGTGATATTATGGTTTATAAAGAGAATAACTGGTGAGTCTATTCATGTTGCAAAAGAGAACCCTGATAATTAGGGCTTTCTCTTGCTGGATAGTTTATTACTAGTTTTACAAAATTACACAAATCAAAGTCCAGAACCGGCAAAGGCAAGAACACCAGAAGACGGAAGACCAAAGACACCACATGCCCACAAAACACACGAACATTACATATACAACACAAAAAACTAAAGCACTAACAGTGTGAATTCCCCAAAAAAGAGTGAGATCAGGTGCTCCGGAAGGGTAAGCATGTCCTGCTCTGTATACAGCACCCGTCACACTGTCAGTGGCTCAATCCAGGGTAAAGTCAAAACCGGTAGTGTCAAATCCGGGAAGACGTTAATCTAGCTGAAAATGTAGTTTTCATCTGTGACACTGACATTTCATATCTATCTCTGATGTCGTGGTGACGGCCATAGAATTTCTGAAGGGACGAAAGTAAGAACGGCTGAACATATCCCTGACTCAGCAGTTTTTATGACAATGCTTTTGCTCTTTCCACAAAGTCACTGTATGTACTGCACGGTCTACAGTAACGAATTAATTGTGAAATATATACTCCATATGCTGGGGATGTAGGTATATTGCTGCAGAGAAAGGGAAAGTTCACAATTGGAAAGTCAAAATCGTCACGTTTGTCATATAATCTAGATTTCAGATGTCCATGCCCGTCAATGTATAACAAAAGGTCCAGGTATGAAGCAGAATCGGGTGTATCGGTTGTCTCTTTAATTTCAAGTTCACTGGGGTAGATGCGATGTAAGTAACTAATTACTCAATTATTTAAATCCTCATTTTGACTCTGGATATTTGATAATCATATTTTGTGATAAATGTAATTTACTAAAAATTGCCCTATTTTTAAGTATCCCTAGTTTTCAAGTGCTACATTAAATTTGTGATAAGTAATTGATTACCTGATTCCTCGATATCTCCATGAGAAGCATCACTAGTGTTTCCCTGTTTGTTTTATGTTATTGTTTATGTCTACATTTGTATACCTTTTGCATGTATTATGGGAGAGGGCTTGTATAGACTTTGCCTGTTGCCCAATCCTTTTCTTTAATGAATAAAATAAGTTAAAAATCGAACACTAAGGATAGACTCAGAATCCATAACAGATAGACAATAAAATGTTAAACGAAAACGTTCCGTTGGTCAAGACAAAGCTTTTTTACATTTGGTCTGCAGTGTACCGCTTCTTAGTTTTCTCCTAAAGTGGTACGTCCCAGAAATTTTTGACATTTTCCATTTTTAAGGTACAACTAAAATTTCCATTTGATATGTAATAAATAATTGATTTTTGACATTGTACTTTAATATTGGATAAATTCTAAAACTGCAAAAGATAGCTGATCAAATGTTATGAGGAATGGAATTTTATTCAAAGTTGTGGCCCCGACAAAAAAGCAATTTTTGATAAACAATGAAAGGATATGGAGTAAATGCACATTAGACAAAGTGTCTATAAAGATGTTAGAACCAAGCTACTGCTCAAGGCTTTTATTGCTGTTCTTCATCTTAAAGTCACCATGAGGCCTTTCAGCAAGAAGTGAACTACAACATGGGGTCTAAGGTCCCTTGTGGAAAAAAAACTTCTTTGACGTTAAACGTATCCATGAATGTAAATATTCGAGTTAAAAAATGTTAATGTAAATATGATAATAATTTTTTCTACAAAAAAGACATGAGACAATTAGACAATACATAATTAAACTTTCAAACACAACTTTCGGGAAATTCCTTTTGATTGATCTACAAACAAATGAAATACTGGTTGCAGTCCAATGGTAACACGAATCAAGGAAAACCAATATCCCTTTCTGTTTCATTACAAAAAAGTTGGTGTACCATGTATGTTCTTAAAAAGAGAACTTATATGAAAAATTCAATTTCTATGGTTGGTGTAAGTAAGACAATTAAGATTTTGTTTCAAAAAGTGAAATTTGAAGTACAAGTAGTTTTTTATAGTCGGTTATCCGACACCCATAAATTTCTAATTCAATACATAAAAAGTAATGCAAAAATAAAATTGAAATTATATGTGCAACGTTTTTTTTTCTTATTTGGTCTTTGTACAATTTCGGAAATTAATCTTTTTTATAGTTGGTTATCAATACCGATAATGTGTCTATATCCATGTACATATGTTCTGGTGGAATGAAAAAACAAACTTGAAATTATATGGGCAATTATTTATTGAATTAAGTGTTTTATGGTGTGAAAAGTACATAGTATATACAGAGTGGGTAAATCAAATACACATTGAGTTTCAAAACGTTACAATTTTGAAAAATAAACATAGTTGGTTATCCCATAGCGATAATTTTTAAATCCATACACTAGAGTATTGTACAAAATTTAAACATTAATTAAAACTTTCTATTTTCTTTATACGAGTAGTTCTTAAACAACATAAATCGTTTTCCCCTTATCCATATTAATTCAAGTTGAAAACCATCCAATCAAGTCAAACCTCGAGATACATTTGAAAAATCATTGTGAACTAAACACCTTAATGTTTGACTTTTTTTAAAGAATTTTGAATCAATGGGGTTATTCATTAATCATATTTATTTTCAGACAGACTTTAACTTTCTAAATACCAATCTTATTTGGACCATATTGTAATTTAAGCTTTGACATTTTTTTAAATTATGCATTAACACAACCGAATGATATTTATAAGTACTTTGTAAAGTAAATATCCTGATCATGTTTACAAAAAGGTACTTAGAAAGATGATCAGGATGTCTCATTGTTATTCAATGTCAGTATTTTTGTTAGCATTGTGTTTATGCAGTTTCTCTATTTAGAAAACAACGTGGTGTATTTTTATTATTTTTACAATTTCTTGGAATGAATAAAAAAAGACTAAAAACATGTCAATCTGTATCCGGATTTCTATCTTTTATGACTAACAAAGTACTTTAAATATCATTTAAGATTGACGACTGGTATTTAAATATCATTATATAAGGAGGTGAAATATAATAATTAACGATAATAACATATCCTAAATATAGTAACTGGCCCTGGGATCACGAGTTCAGTAAACGGAAGTTATTTGTCCAATAAGTAACCATGGTAAACATAAACTAGACTAATGACTGTCGGAAACGACAGTGATCCCCGCACCCCCTGTTTGACACAGAAAACAGCTTTAGACCCTTGGTGTAATTTTTCTTAACATTTTCGAAATTAAACTTTTGAAAGTCACTATTTTTACCATAAGGAATTAAAGAAAATATGGTTGTTAGGCAGAATTAAAAAAAAATTGTAGTCTTTGAGACTTTCAGGAATTTTACCAAACTTGGAATCATATATTTCTGAAATCAAATTGGTGAAATGTTTCTTCTAATTCTAACAATTTTTTTAACTATTGTTTCAATGTAAAATTCCAAAAATTAGTGGTCTTTGACAATTTCAGGAAATTTACCAAATTTGAAATCAATGATTTTGGAAATCCAATTGGAGAAAATAATTGACCTTATCAAAACAAATGCTAACAGTATGGTTGCTAGGAAGAATCCCAAAAAATAAGTGGTCTTTGAGACTTTCAGGTAATTTACCAAAATTGGAATCAAGAATTTTTGAAATCCATTTGTTAAAAATGGTTGTCCTAATTGAAACTGATCCTAAAAATATAGTTGATAGGTTGAATTTCAAAAAATAAGTGGTCTTTGAGACTTTCGGGAAATTTACCAAATTTGGAATCAACTAATTTTTGAAATCCAATTGGTGAAATGATTGCCCTAATCAAAGCATATCCTAACAGTATGGTTACTAGGTAGAATTCCAAAAATTAAGCAGTCTTTGAGACTTTCAGGAAATTTACCAAAATTGGAATCAAGAATTTTTCAAATTCAATTGTTAAAAATGATTGTCCTAATCGAAACTAATCCTAAAGATATAGTTGATAGGTAGAATTCCCCAAAATACGTCGTCTTTGACACTTTCAGGAAATTTACCGAAATTGGAATCAAATATTTTTCAAATTCAATTGGTGAAAATGATTGCCCTAATGGAAACAAATCCTAAAAGTTTGGTTGCTAGGTCGAATTCCAAAAACTATGTGGTCTTTGACACATTCAGGAAAATTACCAAAATTGGAATCAAATATTTTTGAAATTCAGTTGGTGAAAAAAATTGCCCTAATGGAATTAAATCCTAACAGTTTGGTTGCTAGGTAGAATTCCCAAAAATATGTGGTCTTTGACACTTTCAGGAAATTTATCAAAATTGGAATCAAATATTTTTGAAATTCAATTGGTGAAAATGATTGCCCTAATGGAAACAAATCCTAACAGTATTGTTACTAGGTAGAATTCCAAAAAATAAGTGGTCTTTGACACTTTCAGGAAATTTACCAAAATGGAATCAAACATTTTTGAAATTCAATTGGTGAAAATGATTGCCCTAATGGAAACAAATCCTAACAGTATTGTTGCTAGGTAGAATTAAAAAAAATATAAGTGGTCTTTGACACTTTCAGGAAATTTACCAAAATTGGAATCAAATATTTTTGAAATCCAATGAGTGAAAATGATTAACCTTATCAAAACAAATGGTAAAAGTATGGTTGCTAGGTTAAATTCCAAAAATAAGTGGTTTTTGAGACTTTCAGGATATTTACCAAAATTGGAATCACATATTCGAATTTTAAGATTTCAGAACTTTTATTTTTTCCAAATACTTGCCAAAATATAAGATTATATGCCATAATGTCCAATAATATCAGTCTTTGACAGGAAATTTACCAAAGTTGGAACCGGAATCAAAATTCTGAAAGCATATTGCGCATCTGCAGACTATATGCAACAATTCTGCAACAAAATTAAATCCATAAATCCAAAAATGTAGGATGAGTTTGCGTCGCATGCCATATGTGTCACAATCCACATTTTGTGGTCTTTGTCAAATCTCATATTTACATCAAAATAAATATAAAAAAAAAGGCTGATTGCGCATCTACAGATCATATGCAACAATTCTACAACAAAATTAAAACCCTAAATCCAAAAATGTAGGAGGAGTTCGCGTCGCATGCTACATGTGTCAAAATGGACATCTTGGGGCCTCTTGTTTGCACCAAGACCAATATAAAAAAATCCGAAAGCTTATTGCGCATCTGCAGCATATATGCAACAGTTCTATAACAAAATTAAAACCCTAAATCCAAAAATGTAGGAGAAGTTCGCGTCGCAAGGATTTGTGACGGACGCACAGACGGACGGACGGACGGACGAGGCCAACTACAATATCCCCGAACTTTCCTTCGAAAGTGCAGGGATAATAACTGTTGATTTTGTGTCGCTACCTTTTGCGCCACATACTTGGTTATGAACAATTTTTGACATATCCGACCACCAACATACAATGGTACGTGGAAGCGACATGACATCCATCTTGGCCCATTCAGCGATTAACGATAACTTAACTACTTATAGAAAATACAGTGCACATTGCAACTCTTTGATTGTCCATGTCTTATTTTGGAACTGAATGTAATCGAGTGCAATGCTGTACATGGTATCATGTATCCTATAGAGGAAAAAAGCTGATTGTTTAATTCTATCAAGTAAACACAATCAGAGAGCATTTTTGGTGCATTCCATGCTAATTCGGGAAAACTTTTTTCAGATCTTACAAATGTAGCCGAAAAATTGTTAAATTTATTCGCAGCAAAATTCATGGCGTTTTGTGGTCGTGCAAAACCATTCTTGGTAATATTTGCTACCAGATAAGCTTTGTTGATAATAGCATTGTTTTTATCTTTGTTAGGGACAGCATAAGTTGACGTCTGAGTTCAAGCAAACTTAGCTTTCGATGATGTTTCCACCGCAATGAATAACAAGAAAGTCTGGGGGGGGGTGAATTTTAACAGACGAAGAACAACAATAAAAGCGTTGTTCCATTGCTTGGTTTTACCATCTATTTGTAGAGAATTTGTCTCATTTGCATTTACTTCATATCCCTTCATTGTTTAGTATGATATTCTCCGTACTTATTCTCTCCACTTCATACCTGTCTTTCATTGTCACCATACCTACTGTTGTTTCTCTTTAAGCCAAGTTTAGTACTTTCATATGTGTTTCGTGCGTAAACGAAAGCATGTGTAATTAACGATGAACTGACAATCCGTACTGTGCATTTATTGTGAAATGGGTCATTATCACATAAAAAATATTACTTGCTGAGCAAAATCTAGATAATGGTAAACACAATTTCCGTTCAAAGTGCACTATTATTTTGATGTCTGATGTAGAAAAATGAAAGAATATTGAGTAAATGTACATGTGACAAAGACGCACATGATAAATAGAAAACTCCGGTGTATCAAGAACATGGCTTTTATTCCTGTATCCCTTAAAATCAGATGAGTTTCACCTGTCTAATTTCATGTTCTATTCGTCACTCACATCATTCCCAGAGGCAGTTGTTGCTTTCCCTGTTCTAGAGTAGTGTGATTTGTATCTAGTTGACTATTTGCCCATCCAATATAACATCCTGGTTAAAACTGATGAAAACTGATATCGTTTAACAGGGTTGCCCTTCCCCCAGTAAAAATACAGGGACCAATAACAATTGTGTTTTTATGCTAAATATTGCTTTATAGTAAAAACGGGCACACTTTCGTTTTTGTTGCCAGAATACAAATAAATTCCAGTTTTATTTGTGTCCTTTGTTTTTAATACAATAGTTGAATCTATCAGTTTGCTAAATTCATTGCCGAAATCAGCCGATGAGAATCGTGTGATATTGGGTCGGATCGATGTCTGCAGTTTGGTCTAGCTCTCGGAACCTGCTCCACTTTTTACGAGAAATATGATCAGTAATGTAATTGACTTGGTCTTCTATGTGTACAACTTTAAACTGCATATTATACAAAATTATTTTCAAAAAAACAAAAGGCCGAAACAAATGTATAACTCGCCTATAATTCGATGTTTTTTTTTTTGTTTTTTTTTTTTTAATATTGCAATCAGTGCTTTATCGTCCGTGTAAAAAATAACCTGCTTATCGCAATATTCTTTTGTGTAGAGAAATATAATAAGTAGGATAGGAACTAATTCAAGAAAGGTTATGTCCGTCAAGATTTTCTGCCTGTCACATGTTTCTGTCTACTGAAAATATGCCTAATGTCCCGACATGTATCCTCCGCAACCCTAATTTTTATTTCCTTGACTGTCTGTGTACATTGCGTATAAGTTTATTTCGGTATTTTATAACCATGTACTTTTCTCGAAACGATTAACGTTAAAATGTCTCCTCCCTCATACCATCTATAATTCTAATGAAATGTTTTGGTTGTTCTACATCGCACATGGCTTGACTAAAACGCCGGTTAAATGCTCCTACTGTTTTAATAATTTGACTCGTACTTCTGATATTTTGTGGAAGGAATTTTAATTATCATGTCCATAGTATAAGGAAAGTAATGACACAGACGGGGCCAAATTTTTGTCTTCTGCTACCAGAACACCTAATTCTTCACAAACTAAACGAAAAGAGACCATAATTTCTAGACATTGTCCTCTGCCAACCGCACCTACCAAGAACAATCGTCTAGTTAACATTCTATTGGGATCATTTTTCTTTTCTGTGCCGTTCACATTTTCTCTGTTTCTTTGTTGTTTCCGATGTTGCACTTGTCCTTGGATAATTCGTTTTGGATTGACGGTTCGGTTCTCACTTACTTTGAAACGAAAACCAAATAACTAATAATCATCTGAATGCAATGCTGTGAGAATATCAATGCGAGCTTATTCCGCATCATTCCTACCTCACTTATCGTTTATAAAACTTTGTCGAAAGACATTAGGTGAACATTTGGCAATTCTTGATCCATAAAATTCTTGATCCATAAAACTACACTATTGCTAAATGAATAAGACAAATGGTGTATCAAGTGAAATATGCTTTCTTTATTTTACTAAGAATGATAATCATAGCTGTAAAACGGAGTGTAAAAAGGAGGCTGGCGATTCGACCAGCGCTGTTTTTCTGTTATAACGACTTTCTATCTTTTTTTTTGGTCCGCCGCAATAGCTGTGAAAAAATATCATTCCGATACTTCGACATCAGTGTGGGACCTCAAAACTCAAGCATACCAAGCTAATTTTAGTGACGGGGTTATCTGCCCCGGAACCCAAAACCTTGTTATCTCTAAAACTCGGAAACCGTTAAAGATAGCTGATTAAGTAATATGGGAAAATGTTCCTAATAGATCATGACGGAACTTCGTTACATTTTGACCGAAACCGTGCGGTAATAGATCATGACGGAACTTCGTTACATTTTGACCGAAACCGTGCGGTATTTTTGAATCCTTCTCATTTAAAATTTAAAAAAGGTTTATTTGTTTATTTACCTTGGAGTTTGTCTCTCGTGCAGTGTGGAGTCCGTTACATTAAAAAATTCCCCGTGCTTGAGTTGTATGCTCTGTATATTGTCAGTTATGGTGTACTTGTTCATGTGAGAATTTCTCATATGAATGCACTATCAAAATTCAGCATTTGGCTTTCTTGCTTTCTAAAAAAATCAACTATTTTTCTGGCCTTCTGTATATATATTGCCCGCATCTCCCGGTTTTGATTGCCAAGTTTTTTTACAAACAACTCGATGAGTGCCCTGTAATCGTTTATATGTTGTATTGTCTATTTCATTGGTCCCTTTGTCGGGCAATTGATGACAGTGTTTGTAAGAGTACTTCGCCCGATATGTTATGCTTGTTGACAACCCCGCATCAATCAAAAATAATGAAATGAAGTGGATAGATGTGGCGTTGTTCGACGTTCAGCAAGTGAATTCCGCTTAAACCGGTGCTAGTGGCCGTCTTGAACTTACTGTGAGGTAAGAGCATTTGCTCTTTGTTGAAGGCCTCATAGTGACTTCAAGATGAAGAACAACAATCAAAGCGTTGGTCCATTTGCTTAATCTTACCACGAACTTATAGGGATTTTGTCCCATGTACATTTACTCCATATCCCTTTATTTGTTTATTGACTGAATAAAAACTCAAATATAAACAAGCGAAATAAAAGAAAAAAATGAATGTATCAATAAATATCGAAATTACTGTAAATTAAAAACCAAAGTTACTGTAATTCTAATGCCGAAGTTATTGTAAATTCAGTTCGGAAATTACTGTAAGTTCTGTCAATACCAAAAGTCAAAAGTTACTTTAAGTTTAGTATCGAAGTTTTTGAATATTGCCTACCGAAGTCACAGTCGATTTTTAACTGAAGTTGCTGTAATTTTAGTACTGTATATACTTACCGTACGTTCTGTGGGCCTTCTGTACCGAATTGACTGTAATCTAGTAACGTAGTTACAAATTCAGTTCGAAAGTTACTGTTAATTAATGTTAATAAAGTTTGGAAATAACTGTAAATTTAATTAGTAATCCAGTTTGGAAATTAAACTTAGTGTAGTTCGGAAATTACTGTCAATTGAATAAGTACTTTTTAGTTCATCATCATTTTGTACCAAAGCTATGGTAACTTCAGTTTTCGATTAGGTTTTGGAAAACGAGTTTAACCCCACCGCAATTTTTGCGCCTGTCCCAAGTCAGGAATATGTTCGTTATTGGCTTGTCCTTGTATTCTTATATAATTTTAGTTTCTTGATATTCGGGTAATTGGATGTGGTTTGTTTCTATTGATCTATTCATTTTTTTACTTTTTTGGGGCCATTTAGCGCTTGCTATATGGTGTGGGGTTCCTCATTGTGTTGAAGATCGTACGGTAACCCCTAGATGCTTTGTTTTGGGTCGTTTTAACCTGGAAATGGGATTTTGTTATCTTGACATTTACCCAATTTCCTTTCTTTTTCATATTTACTATCAAAGTTATGTTTAATTTAGTACCGAAGGCACTGTAAATTTTAGGTGGTGGACGAGTGGGTGCCTTTCTCCCTTCTCCCGTCCCATTCGGTCTCCTTTTTCCAGCCCCTATCTCCTTTCTTACGGTATTTCTTTACTATGTCCGCCCCCCCCNCCCCCCAACAATTTGGTTTTGAAGTTATTGTGAATCTAGTATCGAAGTAGTACCTGATATACATGTGCAGTTACCTTATTTTTGTGGTGTTTTATCCTCTTTGCATTTGAGTGGTTTCTGTGTATTTATGTGTTTAGTTTATTTTTATACAGCTATGAAAGAACCTACATACAGCTCATTAAAACTATTGCAGTTGGAGTTAACATATGTGTTATGGTCTCATGTTAATTTACTCCATATCCTTTCGTAAAATATTTGTATTTCAAAATATTCATCTTCTGTGAATATTCTAAGTAATGGACTTGGATCTGGACGGTATCTCGGGGTGTAAAACAAATTCGATTTATTGTTTCGTTCCAAGTAAGACATACTTGCAATTCCCGGCATTTGTAACTTTTGGATAGCCCTATGTTAAGACTGAAATATCGGGATGAAAATGCTATAGGGTTACGGGATGCACCTGCTTTTAGCCACGGGAAATCGGGATTGTCATTTCGTGTTCAACAGAATTCGCAAAAATATGTTTCTTGCATGGGTAAAAACACAAACTTCAATATACTTGATCAACTGAACAAACAATAAGTGGAGTTGATTAAGAAATAAAATACCTCATTTTGAACATTTGTAAAATATATACCTTTTCACTTTTTATAAAACATGTCATCTATCAAATACACTATAAAAACAAAATAAATTCAAATACATTTTCATACGTTTAGATAAAGGATCAAGCCACTTTTTTATCACTTGCATGCAATTTTGACGGATTTTGAAAGTTTATGTAGGTTTTTGTTAAAATTCGTTGCACAGCACCTTCACAACCATACTAAGCTACAGTGGGTGCAGACATAACCTCTCATAAAGTTAACTTGGAGCAGTCATAAAAGCTCCTCAAAATTAACTTAGAACGCATGCTAAACTATTAGCGTCATCGATCAGTCGCGTGACTAAAGCGGCTACCTGTGGTTTGTCGTATTTTTTACATAGAACTAAAACGATAGTTTGTAAAAAAAATAGAAAATACCAAGATAAAAAATTGCGTTCTTTAAAATGTACAACTATGTGCTTATTCTACAGAAATTTCTCTTTCTTCTGGTATATTTTAATGAGAATCGGAAGAGGTTTAGTGTCGTCAAAATTTATTTAAAATTTCAAATATTTTCACAAGTATTCCATATTTAAAGCATTGTAAATGTCGTATTTTCTCTGAAGTATCCCCTTTTTAGAACTGAATTGTGAAAGAACGAAAACACTTTTCTAATTTGTACAACTATCTGGTGAAAATAGATAAAATAGGCTAATTGTCGGGGTGATTCTTTTCACTTAAGATAAAGATCTTCTCTCGTCAAAATCGGTTTGAAAATCGTAATTTTCACTGATTCTACACCAGACGCCAGACAAAATGGCGACAGCTAGATTGTGATGACCAATCAACAATTAATTGTCAATCATTTTATTTTTAAAAAACAAATACTTTTAAAAATGAAAAATTTATAGCTGTTTAAAAAATTAAAAAAAAATAAAATTTTAAAATAAAACAATTTTTTAGATTTTAATTTAAATAGAGCAGACTGTATATGGTTCAATTGTTTTATAACCCTTTTTCACCTGTGAAACCTTTGGCTTGATTACGTAAGAAATGACCTGATAATGATATATGCATCACGTGTGTAGCAAATTCGTGTTTTGTGTAGTCAACAACGATATAAATTGTATTTTGAAGCATTCGCTTATTTTTGTTACATGAAGTCCAAATTATTATTTTATGATGATGCTTTAGATAGGTTATTTTTTTATTTGTTACATTTTATCAACTTTTTGAATTTTTTTTTTTTGAAAAAATTAAAAAATATATACAAATGATAAAGTATACCATTACAATCACGTATCGTTTACTCGTTAAATAATTAAATAATACACAAGTACCAGTGCAATTCACGTTAGCCAGTTCGCATCTGATTGACAGAGTTACCTTTCCTAAAAAAAAAGTCGGTAATAGCTTAAGCTAAAGTAAGAGGTATCAAGTCTGCTCTAAGTCTGCTCTAGAATCCTGACCGCTCTGACCAGTCATGGTAATAGCTAGAATCCTGACCGTTCTGGTCACTGAGAAGCATGACAATTCTACCTTAATCTTTTCTGGTCATGACCGTTCTACTTAAGCCTGTTCTGGCCATGACCGTTCTACTAAAGTTTGTTCTGACCATGACTGCTCTCAGCTGACCTGTTTTAGCTATGACCGCTCTCATACCAGCTCTTGTCACAACCAATATACACGTATTTATAATTTCAATTTCAAATTCAAATTTAGTCTCATTATACGTCCTTGGTAATAGTAGAAAAACAAAATTAAATTTGAAAAATGAATAGTAGAATTACGAAATGAATTATTCGGATATAAAGTTGCATTTTGTCGGTAGGTGCTCTTACTCGCGGATAATTATTTACCTGTGTTTATCCAGGTAAATTTAAAAATATAAGAGTTCAACTTCAACTTCTACTTCTTTACTCAGCAAAATCCACTGCTGGACATCTACTACTCAGGAATTACTATTTACATGTAAGTTATTCCCCTTTTCGAGACATACCCATAAGGAAGAATCAGGGGTATTTTATTCATGAGGTAAAATCACGTGACCACGCCCCTTTTTGGTGAATTACTTCCCACACAATACCTCATACCTATGGACCCCCCCCCCCCCCCCCCAAAAAAATGACCCCTAAAAAATACCCTCATTTTAAGTAAAAAAGCCTTAAATTTCACAATAGAAAAATTTTTGAGAGGTGGGAGTACACCGAAAAGAAAATAGTTACACAGAAAAAGTTATAAAAAAATTTGACCCCCCTCCCAAAAAAACAGCAGAAAGGAGAAAAAATTTATACAGGAAAAGTAAGAAAAAAACCTAAAGAGTACCCCAATAAAATGTGCTTATTACTTCTACTAAAAAGCAATTAATTTACTTGGTTAACCAATATCGACTATTACTTAGCAACAATCTAACATAGTATTGATTACAACAAGTTATTCTTCATTAAAAATTTAAATGACAAACTAAGCGTATTTTGTAGTAGCTATTGATTTCAGACTAATAAAATTAATTGGAAGAGTGTTCTTTCAACCGATGCCAAGGTGTAATTTCATTTCATTTAAACGTAAGCAAGATGGCTTCACTCAAGGAAATTTCACAGTATCCAGACACGCTATTTCATAAATATCAATGGAAGAACGCAAAAGTTTTGAGGGGACTTTAAAGAAATTGAAAATGCTTTGTGTGAAAAACCCGAAAAAAGGAATGACAAAGATAGAAAATTGTTGTCATCTTCATAGTTGTTTCAAAAGAATATTATACCAACAATTATAGAAGGAGTAAGGGAGATTGAGGACTTTATTAGACGGACACAAACACAAAAGGTATGTCAAGCAACCGTATAGTACTTATTGTATTAATGTAAACCAAATACACTTTACATGTTTATTTACCCGGTTGTTAATATATTTTTCCAATAAATATTGGAAAATCAATTAAACTTGAGTTGTCTTCCCCCAACCTTGAATATTCATTTCACGCGTTCCAATTTCTACCTGTGTAGAAACTGGAA